>JADZMA010000320.1:0-37492 GCA_020796225.1 Arion vulgaris
TACAAGTCAAAAACAACATTAAGTTGCTCAAAATGAAACGCACAACCCATACTTGAGAATATATGTGCCAGGCATACCAAAAATGTACAACAACACTGATATTGATCATAGATATGGTCAGCAACAGGCACTCGTCATGAAAACATGGCTAGATGATCAGAGACAAATGCATTCAAATATAAAGGAGATATAATCATTGAAGAAAACTGTACAATAGATGTGCAGACAACATATTCATAATGCACAAGAGAAAATGATAATCCCAGCCAAAATAAAATAGAATAATATGCATGTGTTGTGTTACATACACATGGTAAACTTTGTGTTTAAAAGAAAAGTTCTGCTATTATGTTTCATATATCAACAACATTGTAAGCTTTTTGTAAGCACATGAGTGTAGGTAACAGGGAAATTATCAACATTAAGCAGTAATAACCAGTGATACATACAGATAAATCTGCACATTTACTTTAGTAAACCACAAATCTGATACTGTAACTCTACTCATCTTGTATAAGAAGCATGTGCATCTTAGAAAATATTATTTGTTTTGTTGACATCCTTCAATGAACATTTGACAACATTTTGATTTGATAATTGACTTATCTCTCAGATGGGATGATCATTATACCAGCAGGAGCTGCAAGATATTGTAAACAACTGATAAAATTGTTGTGCTAAATTTCTCATGACAATCATTACTTGTTTGAGATGAAGACAGACAAGCTAATGAGCCAGTCAGTGTGTCATGTCGCAAGCTAGTGAGCCAGTCAGTGTGTGGGTCAGGTGTCACAAGCTAGTGAGCCCAGTCAGTGTGGTCGCGTGTCACAAAGCTAGTGAGCCCAGTCAGTGTGTCATGTCAAAGCTACTGAGCCAGTCAGTGTGTCATGTCACAAGCTAGTGAGCCCAGTCAGTGTGTCATGTCACAAGCTACTGAGCCAGTCAGTGTGTCATGTCACAAGATAGTGTAGAGAATAAACATGATAGTCTAGCTTGTTTAATCTCTTTTCCCTCATCAGAGAATGCTGATGTCACTCAGAACTTTCTATCCTGGACCAGATAATCATCTCTTTCATATTCAATAAATTATGTTCTACTGTAGCATACATTCACCACATCAATCTGTTTTATCTTCTGACAATGACAAGAGTTGTCATTTTTCACTACAACGTCACATACACCAGCAGACATGATTGATAAACAAAGCAAATGTCAAAATACAATTGAGTGTGCTTAACTGGATCCTAGCAGTGAATTAGTCCAAGGTCACATTTTGCACATCTTTATATTATGTTAGAAAAAATGGACATACGCTGTGGTTGTATGTATATGACTTCTCACAGGGAGAACCAAAATGATGCCTGATGGTTATGTGCAAGCTCTGATAGCTTTTATAACATAGAACAGTCCACAAACTATTTGAAACTAATCTCCAGTTACACACAGAATGTGTTTATAATGTAGATTAGTTTCTACAGTTGAAACCAGACATAGCATTTAGCAACAATATCATTACTTGTTCTTGTTTCTAATCTCATGATGCCTTCATATGGTAAGGCACTCACCATTTAACCCAATACTGAAGAACATTCAGTGATATTAGAGACTATTAAGAGCAATAAAACTATTGACATACAAGGTTAGAGAACATTCAGTGATATTAGAGACTGTTAAGAGCAACAACAAAATTATTGACATACAAGGTTAGACCCTATAGATTATCAATCTCTCAATAGAGAAAGTTACAGCATGTTTTCTTTGTGTAGCCAAAGCAACTTTAGTTAGTCCTACACATAAATCTGGCAGTATGATGATGAGATGAACGGCATGGAGGATTGAAGTCTGAGGTATACAGCAACAGATTATAAATTCAGTGTCGGTCTATGACACAATAAATAAGACAACTAAAGTTAGCAAAGTACAACTGATCACGGTCCCACTTCAGCTCAATAAGTGGTGGTTACCCTTATAATAGACTACATTACTGCAGTATCGTTACGTGAATATGGATAGAAGATGGAAAGCAAACTATGTCTCAAATATGTTATGCTGGATAAGAGATGAGTTATGCTGAAAGGTATACAGATATGACAGCAAACTACAACACATGGGATAGAACTGCTACTGTTTTCTCTTCATGTTAAACAAAGAATCTATGTTAGTAGATGATACTGTACACACACTATTATCCTACTCACAAAGAAATCTATGCTGGTAGTAGATGACACTGTACACACACTATTATCCTACTCACAAAGAAATGTATGCTGGTAGTAGATGACACTGTACACACACTATTATCCTACTCACAAAGAAATGTATGCTGGTAGTAGATGACACTGTACACACACTATTATCCTACTCACAAAGAAATGTATGCTGGTAGTAGATGACACTGTACACACACTATTATCCTACTCACAAAGAAATCTATGCTGGTAGTAGATGACACTGTACACACACTATTATCCTACTCACAAAGAAATCTATGCTGGTAGTAGATGATACTGTACACACACTATTATCCTACTCACAAAGAAATCTATGCTGGTAGTAGATGATACTGTACACACACTATTATCCTACTCACAAACAAATCTATGCTGGTAGTAGATGATACTGTACACACACTATTATCCTACTCACAAAGAAATCTATGCTGGTAGTAGATGATACTGTACGCACACTATTATCCTACTCATAAGAAAGGTTATCCAGATAAATTATGTCAAAAGTTATACAAAATGGAAAATAAAATTAGTCAAATAATTCTCAGGGTACAGGCAGTTCAAATATAAACATGTTTTAAAAAAAAAATAAAGTCAAAAGTATGTGAGTTGATGCCATATGCTGCTGAAGAGAAAGTAATATTGGTTTAGCTAGAAGACATTTCTATTCTGCTGTGTTTAGACATGAAGCTTTCATCAGTGGAGGAGTTATGGGTGGGTGTTCCATGGGATATTTCTGAATGAGAGAGATGCTAATATATGTCAGACTGATGTTATACAGTAAAACGGTTCTTGACAGTAGAACCTGCTTTTCCAGCCGTATCTGAGTGGGCCTGCAAATAGAAAATACACAAAATAGCTGATATAAAAATGATTAGACTAGCAGACATATATAAAAACATATGTGTGTGCATGTATCACCTCCATATAATCTTTAGACTAGCAGACATAAACGTATGTGCACATGCCCCACCCTAAATCTCTCACTTTATGATGAATTACAACAGACAAAAAATATGAATTACAACACAGACAAAAAATATGAATTACAACAGAGACAAAAGTTGTGAATTACAACAGAGACAAAAGATATGAATTACAACACAGACAAAAGATATGAATTACAACACAAGACAAAAGATATGAATTACAACACAAGACAAAAGATATGAATTACAACACAGACAAAGATACTTACTTGGAATCCAATAACAATCTTGGGTGGAACATTCAGTGATTCCTTTAATTTCATTCTGAAAAAAAAAAAGATCAAATCCTAAAAAATAAATCCAGCATTTGGGTCACATATCTGTGGTGTGATGAATTTTATTCAACTCACTTTGTGTGTGTGTGTGCACATGTCGAATACTGTAATATCAACCTGTGATAACAACACACAACTAGCCATCAGACTATAAGAACATGCAACTAGCCAGACTATAACCACACAACTAGCCATCAGACTATAAGAACACACAACTAGCCATCAGACTATAAGAACACACAACTAGCCATCAGACTATAAGAACACACAACTAGCCATCAGACGATAAGAACATAAACTATTGTTTATCTCCCACTACAATATTAATTTCTAGAGTCTGTTGTTATAATGATGGCTGGGGTGTTGGGTGAGAAGTAGGGGTTAGTACCTCACGGAAAATGACAGACGTATCCTGGTTGTGTCCACGGATAGTCATGATCCTATTTGGTCCCCACTTCTCACCTAGCTCATGTTTGGCTCCACGTGCCACACCCGGGCAACAGTCTCGGCTGACTGGCTAAACAACATGAGTGGGCGGGAGTAATCCTGCTTAACCCTCCCACGTCTCCCCCATTTTCCCCTTACGTCCCTTTCCCACTTCCTTCCCAGTTGCGACAAGAGGTGATAAGACACTGGCATTGCACTGAGCCAGATAGGGTCACACTGCTTGCGGGGACCCATGGTGAAGACGGACTCTGTGTGTTGGAAGGAATAGCTGGATAGGTGGAGATGCACAAAACACCTATGCACATGACGTGACACGGCCATAGTGAATAGCCCAGAACCAGAGCTAGTGATAAAGGCCTGCAAGCATGGTGCACCTATGACTAGCGGGGATTGTACAGCGGTGAAATGTGCTCCCCCCAAGTTCGATCCAGTGACACACTGATACCACATATCTACCCGAAACTACCAGGGACCCCAGATCAAGTTAGAGATCTATGTCTGACAACCTCTTTGGGATGAAATTGTCACAACAAAACTCCAGACATAATGCCAATACAACACAAATATATTAGATACGAGCTCGGACGTCGCCTCGGTCAACAAGGTCCAGCGCACGCGTAGGAAGCCCTCGCTCCGTGTGAAAATATGTAAAGGGTCCATTAATATACTACAGATAAACATATCAGGACTACAGAATAAAAGATGGAGCTCGAAAGAACTCTACAACAGAGTAATGTCCACATTGTCCTTATACAAGAAACTATCTTACCTCAAAGAGGAGTTAACATCACAGGTTACACCCAATACAAATGCGAGTGCAACAGATGTCAAGGACTCATGACACTGATAAGAAATGATGTGCAGGCAGAAGTCCACAACAGACCACACAACAACATAGACACCCAGACCATCCAAGTGTGGTTCGATGGAGTGAGATATACTGTACATAACATCTATTGTCCACCAACCTGCACCTCTGACCAGCCGTTCAAGGAACCCATGTACACCAGAACAATTATTGCAGGAGACTTTAATGCACACACACCAGCCCTAGGTTACAAAGATTACAACAAAAGAGGGAGAGACATTGAAGACCTGTGTAACTCATCCAACCTCACGGTAATGCAGAGCTCAGAAACCAAACCAACACTTCTACACAGAGCCCATGGTACAAATAGCAGACCAGATCTTACCATAGTATCAGCTGACATTATAGATGCAACAACTATCACTGTCTTGGATGATATAGGGAGCGACCATCTCCCCATACTTATCTCTGTTACCACCAAGCAACTCAGAAGCTCAGTCTATAGAAATAGAAAGTTCTGGAATTTCGGAAAAGCAGACTGGCCGCTCTTCGAGAACCAGACCAACATAGGCATGGACAAAATTGACCTCACTGGAAATATTGATACTGTCTTTGCTAACATATGTTGTAAAATACTGGAAGCTGCAAGAAAGGCCATTCCAAATGGAAACACCAGAAAATATAAGCCATACTGGAACAAAGATCTAGAAAAGGCAGTGATGGATAGAAGAAAAGCAAGGAAACAAGCTGAAAAAGAACCTAATCGAGTTAATAAAACCAACTATAACCGCTTGACTGCTAAAGTTCGCCTTCTAATTAAAGCAGCAAAGAAGATGAAGTGGCAAGACACGTGTCAGAAACTTGATCTTAATAAAGATGGCCACAAGGCATTGGGATCTGATAACAAACTGACAGGCACTAGAAAGAAAGAAAATCCCAGACCCATCAAAAGAAACAATGAAACCGTCATAGATGCAAAAAAGAAAGCTGAAATATTCAACAAACACTTTGCTAGCGTTAACAGAAGCATAAGAAGAAAACAGCTGGATAAAGCTTTATGGAAAATCTTTAAAAGTAAAAAATGCACCAGTAGCGAATGTATGTGCATTTGAACAAGATTTTAGTCTATGCGAGATGGAAACAGCAATGAAAAAACTAAAACCTCGAAAAGCCCCAGGCCCAGATAAGATTAAGAATGAAATGTTATGCCATATGGGCAAGAAGGCTAGGTTGATATTGCTGTTTGCTATAAATAGAACTTGGAGAGAGGCCAAAATACCTGCTGCTTGGCGAACAGCCAATATCACTCCCATCCTCAAGAAAGGAAACCAGTAGACGACCCCCTAAGTTACAGGCCCATCTCATTGACCTCATGTTTAGGAAAGCTAGCGGAGAGAATGGTTAATAACTGACTTTATTGGTGGCTTGAAAAAACCCAGTCACTTGATAATACCCAGGCAGGGTTTAGAAGGGCTGCAGAACAGAAGACCAACTCTTCAGACTTGTGCAGAATACAATTGATGGATTCCAGAATGAAAAGCACACAACTGCGGTTTTCATCGATTTACAGCAAGCATATGACAGAGTCTGGAGGAAGGGCCTCTTGATGAAGATGCTCAATATGGAGATCCATGGAAAGATGTTACAATGGATACAAGCTTTTCTCCAAAACAGGACCATTGGAACATCTTTTAGTGGAACAATGTCCTCTAAGAGAACACTAGAGGAAGGCCTCCCACAGGGCTCTGCCCTTAGCTGCACCCTTTTCCTCATCTTCATCAATGACCTCCCATCCCTTCTAAACACACAGAAAGCCCTTTTGCTGATGACCTTGTAATATGGACAAGCGAGAAATACCCTGTACTAACTCGGGCTAAACTTAATATAACCCTTGCCATAATCTCAACATATTGCAACCTATGGAAGCTGTGATGAACAGAAAACTGTGTATACTACATTCTCCCGCAGCCCCAAAACAACTCAAAGAACCTTTCGACTTACAATGAATGGAGCACTGCTGAAAAAGAGGAAAACCCGACTTACCTGGGAGTCAAGTTAGACAAACAACTGAGGATGACAGAACACATTAATATAAAAGAAAAAGCATCTAAAAGACTCAACATGGTTAAAAGACTTGCTAGCACCACCTGGGGTGCAGAGAGCACCCTTAGGCAACTATATCTTGGCTATGTAAGATCTACAATGGACAACTGCCTTCCTCTCCAAGCTATAGCAAGTGAGCACATCACAACATCCCTGGACAGAGTGCAGAATCAGGGTCTCAGGTTTATATGTGGGGAATGAGAACGACCCCAACTGCTGCTTGTGAAATCGACGCCAACATCGAACCACTAGATATTAGGAGAAGGGCACTAATAGAAGCAGTCGAGCGATATAAAAGAATAGAAAAAAACCATCCCAACAGACAAACTATTGACAGGTGGAAATCAAATCAAAGAATCCAGCAAAAATCATTGCTGGAAGTTGGGAAAAATCTCGAAGAACACTACCATCTCCCAACTGACAGAGAACCGACCACAAGATGCCCCGGCCCACCACCATGGCTAAACATAAAACAACCAGTAATCCAGAAATACCTCCTTGACAAAACTATAAACAAAGCAACACTTGCACCGATCTTAAAAACCTGCGCACTGGAGACAATAGACAGTTATTCAACTTCCTCTATCCATGCCTACACTGATGGTTCAGCTTTCAAAGCCACTACTTACGCTGGCTTCGGCATATACCTGAAATATCCAGATGGAACTACCTATAGTTACTGTGCTCCTTGTGGTAATATATGTTCCAACTATGAGGCAGAGATTATAGCCATAAAGACCGCTGTAGAACTAGTCCACCAGCAGTTTGAACTTGGAGAGAATATTGTCCAAGACATGATAGTATTCACTGACTCACAGTCCACACTACAAGCTTTAGAAGAACAGCAGAATCAGTCAAGCGAGATCCAGTCATTGGCATTAGTCATCCACAATCTGATTTCCTCCTTTGATATTAATGTCATTCTACAGTGGATTCCTGGGCAAACAAATATCCCAGGAAATTACAAGGCAGATCATCTGGCCAAACAGGGATCATCAAAACCACAAATAGACAAACCTGTTAGCATACAAAGTATAAAACAGATTCTGAAAAACAACTCCAGAGAAGATTGGCTGAACCGATGGGCTATGGGGACAACTGGTCGGGACATGTATGCAGAGATGAATAGACCAAACCCCAAGGACAATATAAATCTGCTACAAAGAAAAGATCAAAGCACTATCTTTCAGTTAAGAACAGGACATGTTGGACTGAATTACCACCTACACAGAATAAACCCACCACACCTACCACACTGTAGAAAGTGCAGTCACTCATGTGAGACAGTACAGCATATCTTGCTTGAATGTCCTGGACTACTTCTTCTTCTTCTTCTTCAGCGATCTCTGGTCATGCGCTTAATTTACTGTGGACCACAAACTGGGCAGACAGCTTCAGGTCTGTCAGGTTTCCCAAAGCTTAGTTTTCAGGTCGACTGGGTGTGGCCACATGTTGCTTCTCAGCTCACACAGAAGAGGACAGTCTTGCAGGATATGCTCTGGTGTCTGTTCTGCCTGCTGACACTGGCAGAGAGCTGTTTGACTTATTCCTAGTCTGTATAAGTGTTTGTTGAGTCTGCAGTGTCCGGTGCATAGTCGAAATATAATGACCTGGTCTGTTCTGCTTAGGTCTTTGAGGAGTCTTTTCCATAATCATATCCAGTGTTTGTCTTCCAGTCTACTGCAGATTTTCTCTGTATGAGGGTTTTGACCTCTTGAAAAGACAAGGGTTGGTAAATTTGCTCTTTGGCACTGCCCTCCTTAGCTAAGACATCAGCACTCTCATTGCCTGCAATGCCACAGTGAGATGGAATCCACTGCAAGTGAATTTCTGCCTTTTCTGAAAGCTGAGCAAGTTCTCTTTGTAGTTTTTGTACTGTGCTGTCAGTGGATTTAGCCTCCAGGGCTTGTATAGCTGACAATGAGTCTGTAAGAAATACCATCTTGCTTGCAGCTGCTTGCAGCTTATTCATGTGCTGTGCTGCCATCAGAAGGGCTATGAGTTCTGCTTTGTAGTTGGAACATATTCTTCCAGTAGGAGCCGCTAGAGACACAGTGGTAGCATCTGGGTGCCTAATGTACACTCCTGCTCCACCATTCATGGTTGCCTCCATTGCCGATCCATCTGTGTAAATTCTTATCCAGCTGTCTTCTGGAAACATGTAATGGAGATGTTCCATTGTAATTGCTTTTTCACTAGATTAGGCTCGGCATCTTTGCTTAATAATTTAGGGATGGAGGTTGAGAAGTTTAGTGGTACTGAGTCTGGTTCCCAGTGATCAAAAAGCAATTCTTCAGGTATGGAATTATGATTTAGTAGTTCCAAGTATGACTTTCCTATTTCTTTTGCTTTGTGATTTAGACTTGTACGCTTTAGTCTGTTCTTTGTTCTAGCCGCCATTTTTCATGCAGTGGATGGTGAGGCATTCTTTTGATCCTTTCAGTCTGTAGAATCACTTTTCTCCTTCTTCTGTCTTCCAAGGGCTGGATGTTGGCTGCCTTTTCCATTTCTACAATTGGTGTAGATTTCATGGCTCCCAAAATAGTACGCAGACACCTGTTTTGTGTTTTTGTCCTGGACTACATAAAGCTAGACAAGAACTCCTCCCACCACACCCATCTGTTCATAATACCCTTTACACTAGTCTCCACAATTACAGAACACATGCAGATTCTACAAACTGGCATTGGCTGCCCAAGAGTGAACTTCGCAGCCCTGGTTAGAAGAAGAAGATAATGATGGCTGTCATCAATGTAATACATCAACTTCCGAGAAGTGTATCATCAAGTTAAACATTTGTCTTCTTCAAACGCTCCATATTGAACACTTGGTAACCACTCTGTGTGATTTGTATGTGTTCTGAGCCTAAAGCGATTGATACGTTGTGCCAGTTATGTGCCTACAAGTAGGCCAGCACATCCAATTTCTGCTATGCTTTTTTTTTACTAGGGTAGCTTCCATTGGTTCTACATCAGTCTCCCCTTACGGCTTTGTATGTTGCAGTGGAACTATTATTTGCTTCCATGGCGGCCGCACCACATGAGCAGAAGATAAGACATTAATTAACTCTTAGTGGACCACGGCAAATTTGTTTTTAAGAGTAAAAATGTCCTTTAGTGTGGCGTTTAGTCACACTATATGTGTGGGCCCTGCATATACGGGCTTAGAGTTTCGCTCCACGTGGGTTACCGCCTCTTCACTGGATGCATCTCTCATCCTGTATGTTTGTTTGTCCCTGGCCATGCAGGCAAGAAAACATATAACATAACAGAACTCATTCATGCAAGTAAACATAAAAAAGACATCACCATTTGTTATGCTCTTTAGGGTTACCAAGAATAAGAGATGAGAATGTCACTTCACAAAACAAGGACAACATAGGTTTCGTTGGCATTTCTTTTACCCAATCTTTTTTGTAGCCTCAGTCTTTGTTGCATCTTTAGTCCACAGGCCCAATTTATCTCCCTTAGGTCTGATATTGACAGTGGCCCCACAGATATCATCAGAATGTTCATCAAAACCCTCACCAATTAAGCATAGAAGCTGTAGAAGAAATGAATGCTTGCTCACATATATGTCCATTACCAACACATACATTTGTATTTATAAAATCTAGATTATTTCACATGCTCAAATTCAGTCCATTTTGAGATGAGATAATGAGAACCAAGCTTACTCTGAGATGTGACAGCAGGAAGCAATTAATGCAGTCAAAGTAGACAAAAACATATTGACAAATGTTTTTTTTTTTCTATCCTGAAAACCTGTGACTATTATATCAGTAATACAAATCTGCAACATCAGTAGGTAGAAGTAGTCTTCACATATTTCTGATATCAGAGATGACATCAACAATGTCACATCTCAGTATTGAGTTCACAACCATAAACAAATAATAGTGCATTGTCAAATGAATAAAGTTCAAAGACAGTTAGCACCACTTTTCAACCAAACAAATTCATTATCTGCTTGTGTTTGAACAGTGAGACCTTTCTGTCTCCACCAGTGTCCTCTAGGGAATGCTAACCCGAAAACAAATGCTTGCAGAAAACGGATGCACCAGGCCGTAAGGTGTATAACATGGTGCAACGACCCTTCACAATGAGGAATGGGATAACGGATTCTACGGCCGCCAATCTGCCTCAGAGATTTAGCCACGCAGTAAGAATGTCAGACCTACCATCACGAGGGTGGCCAAAACTTACTACGGAAAGAGGTCGGCACAAATGGGAAGCAGAAATCATAGGAATTATATCCTACAGAACTGCCCCCAGTATGCAGACTTGAGAAGAAAGAGGTGGCCCACTTACACTAACATCCAAGACAAACTGTATGGTGTGGCTGATAATCTGAGACAGACGGCTGTCTTTATTAGAGAATCCGAAATCCCAATCTAGTGAGATGCAGAAGAAGAATCAAGAATGAACAATTGTGTTGGTTCTTGTTACATCTTCACAAAGTCAAACTTGTCTGAATTATTTCAACATCTGGTGTATATATATACATATATATATATATATATATATATATATATATATATATATATATATATATATATATATATATATATATTAGCTAATGTAAACAAACTGTTTATGTAAGTTACCAGCCAGTATATATAAATAATCGTCAGTGTATCTGTTTTATTTTCTTTAATCCTGTTTTGCCTCACAGTGTCAGGATAAAATGTGATTTCTAGATCTCAGTGTATGACTCTTGTAAAAGCAAACACAACATCTACCCAGGCACAAATGTTACTGTGTGTGTATATGTGTTTATGTATATATCTATAATTTATGTGTATATGTATATATATATATATATATATCTACATATCTATCACAAAATTATTCTCACTCTTCAATAATTGACTTACTGTCTCTAACCAAAAGTCATCTAAGTGCGTCTGTCTCTGAGTTTTGTTCAGATTGATCAGCCATCGGCCACCCTTCTTATTCTGTGCATCTTCCCACATAGGCTGAATTCCGGCCTGCAAGTCAATAATCACATTTATTACTCTTTCACAAATGATAAAACATTGTCTGACTAACTATTGTTTCTTGTAGTTAATCATCATTTTTGTAACATGACATTTCTGTAACATGACATCATTTCTGGTTTTACACTCCATTTCTATGTCGACAACTGTTATTAGTTTTGTTCTCAAACTATTATTTCTTATATATGAAACATGTACCATATATCAAAATGTTTACAATTGAATGCTCTGTTCATTTACACTAGTGAAATGTTTCAGAATAAGAAAAGTGAAATGCAAAAGAATTTTGTTTATTAAGTAGGAAAAAATATCAAATGAGAACAAAATTGTCACTCACTACGTAATTTGAATATATCTTATACATCTGCAAGCCATAAAATGTGTTTCTATTTAGACTACATCTATAATTACACAAATATTAAAACAAATAGCAACAACGCTGAGACATGGAGAGCTATGACCTCTGCCCTATCGCCCCACAGGCCCAAGAGGAAAGACTAACTAACTATAATTACACAATCCTGGAAAGTGGTGTCAATTGTTGTTTTTAAATAAATAACATTATTTTAGTTTTTATGTCAGAAAGAGAAGCCCATATTTCAAGTTGAAATTGCATGTTAAAAAAACTGATTGTTTACATTCCTTGCCAACTTTTTCAGTTTACTGAACTAATATCGATATCAGCTATGCCCACAAGTTAAACCGGATATGATGAATGACCTAAGATTCAATTAATAAAGGTGGACTGGAATAAAAATTTACTACAGCTGTTTTACGCTTAGATTTAACAATTGGTGACCAACACAGGTTCCACATAGCGTGGCATTTGGGCTTCTAAGAGTTACATTTATGGTCACGACTAACAAAAGTGACAGTATTTAACACTTTCGCTGCCGACAAAAGTGGTCGAAATACAAACTCCCTTTGGCTGCCATAGACAACTTTTGTCATCCTAGAGATATGTCCTTTTTTCTAAAGGGTGTTTCGCTGCGAAAACAGGTGTCTCATAAGCACCACTTCCGTATTGTTCAGAAGAGCTCTCCAAAATGGCGGATCTAGCGTTATTGCAATAAATCAAACGCCCGATTTTTAACGGTTTTTTTTCCACATGATTTTCATAATGGCCAATGTTGCAGATGAATAGTGCTGTCCAAAATGACATAGTGATAAAACAGACTCTGAATGTGATACAAATTTGAACTTTGATTTATGCTACGTTTATAGATCAATAGCAGATATTCCCTAGTATCCCTATCAATAGTAGGCATGGACGCCCATCTCGAAAACAGGGGCATATCATACTGTGGATAGGTATGGGAGCAACGCCAAAATCAGTTATACCAATAGCTTGTGGATTACGAAGAATATACTCGACATATAGACAGGTTGAGAGCCGCTGTAGGCGTAGTTGTTAGTGAACTCGCTTCTCAAGGCTGGTGGTCTGGTTCAGCTCCCGCAAGTGTGCGTGGATTTTTCCAGACCTGCGAGCTCTCAGGTCGACCCAGCCTCAACTGGGTACCAGACATGCTCTGGGAAAGTAAGGCAGCCGGCGTGATGCTGACCACATCACCCATCGTGTGCCGACGGTCAATGAAAAATACAGGCCTAACACTGTATTGACCTATATACCATGAGGTATGAAAGGGTTCCTTTACTTTTTTTTATAGACAGGTTAGTAGCTCATTAATATATGAACACTATTCCATAGTTTAAAAGTTCTTAGTTTATGTTTTATGATTTTTTGAAATTGTCACTGATCACGCCCAAAAAAGTGTGGCAGTGAGCCAAACTAGTTGAAAAATGGATGGCAGCAAAAGCGTTGACTGATTCACTACAGTCGTCTTTTTTCAGATGCTTTCAGCATGGCAGCAGGGTCGTATAATTTTTTAAAGATGTTAAAATATCTAGTTGGTTTTCAATTACTTTCCATTTCTATTCAACTTTTTAAATGAACTAAAAACTACTTAAGAGTGAAGTTTATCAAACACATAACATAACTGCTTTTGAAAGACATAGAAGTGAAACCAAGTTTAACATTTGTTCTCAGATGCTGTGTGTGGTGGTGGAGAAGAGGTTGCATCTAACAGTTAAAAGGCTAGAAATCTCACACTGCAAGCTCAAGGGGAATGAAGATGCTGACAGACTGGCTAAAGAGGAGCAGGGATGTCTTAGGATAACAACCTGGTCAGCTAGGAAGAAGCAAAAACCATCACCAGAGGGCACTACACAACAAAGTGGAAAAAATAACACACAAAACAACAAGAATGATGGATATTACGACTGTCCCTAAGAGACCATATTATCATACTTCACCTCCATACGGTCACAACAGAATGAGAAATTATTGATGACAAAAATGTCACCAAACATCGAAAATTTAGTTTCATCACATCTAGCTCAAATTGTGTCAATTATACTCTGAGCAATACAGTAATATTGGTATTATCTTGTAATAAAATAACTGAAAAATGTGTCCTTGTTTTCAATTTATAGACGTACAATATAGTTTAACCAAGGGGCGCTAGCGAATTATTCACTGAAAAAGGGGCACTCATTCAAAAATGTTGGGAACCTATGAGTTAAGAGTATGTGTGTGATATTTTTGGAGCTAAACAAGTTATTCCGTTCGACACATAAAAAAAACTCTGTAAACATATATAATAGGTCAACAGACATTGTAGATTGTGTATTTGTGATTACTGTTGAACCAGCAGAGGGGCCGCTGGCCCCATAAAAAAGGGGCCACATAAATGTTTGCTTGATATTTTGTGTTTAACTCTTTCACGCTTTAAGCGACACTGCACCACGGCGAAAGTCCGTTGACGCTATTAGCTGCACACTGCGCCATAGAGTTGCTTTCCTTATAAGAAGTCTTTATAGTTTTACTTCTGTTTTACTTATACTACTTTTCAACCTTATTCTATTAGGTTGTCCAGTTTTCCTCAATTTAGTATATAATAATATATAAATCGCCTGTGTGTTGCGGCTGCAAGGGAGCAACACGTCGTAAGAGGCGACTAAGGTGGGGTTTGGCATAGGGCTGGCTACCCTATCCAGTAGAAAATTTTAGCCACAAAATCCAACCAACCATGAACAAGTCACATAAAAATAAAATAAAAACTGTGCCAACCAAGAGGAAAGGAAGGTCTTCTAGAAGAGGTATGAAGCGATGCAGAGAAAGTCGTAAGAGTCTGCACGCAGATTATCTTCCTTTCACCTAGGAAAAGCTCCAGAATTGGCACCTGGAATGTTAGAAGTATGTATGAAATGGGAAAGACAGCCCAGGTTGTAAATGAGATGAAATTTCACGGGATTGGCATCTTGGGATTATGTGAAACTAGGTGGAATGGTGCAGGCAAACAACGTCTAAACACAGGAGAAACAATGCTGTTCTCAAGTCATATGGAAGAAAATGCCCCCATAGTGAAGGAGTGGCTTTAATGCTATCTAAAGAAGCGGAGAATGCACTAATACAATGGGAAGCAGTGAGTCCTAGGATAGTCACAGCAACATTCAGAACCACCAAAAAGAAAGTATTCTTGAATGTGACCCAGTGTTATGCACCTGCCAATGATAAAGAGGAAAAATTAAGAGGAATTTTACATAAAACTTCAAAATACTATAAGTAATCAGAGAAATGGGAACATCAAAATTCTGATGGGTGACCTCAATGCCAAAATAGGTTCGGACAACATAGGCTACTAGGAGATCATGGGGAAACATGGACTAGGGATAATGAACGAAAATGGAGAACTATTCACTAATTTCTGTGCAGCGAATCAATACTTCATAGGTGGAAGTGTCTTTCCACATAAAAGAATACATAAAGCAACCTGGGTATCACCAGACCACAGAACAGAAAATCAAATTGACCACATATGCATAAACAATAAATTCAGGTCATCTCTACAAGATGTAAGGGTTTTAAGGGAGGCAGATGTAGATTCGGAAGTAAAATTAAACTGAAGCTTAAGCGTTACATAACATCCCATGAACATAGACACCAATATAATGTAGGATACCTCAGAAGTCAAGAAACAAAGGAACAGTTCACAGTCACAGTCTCTAATAAGTATGAGGTTTTGCAGCAATTAGAAGATGAGGTGAATGTGGAAGAATGCTGGCAGCACGCCAAAAATATTTGGAATGAAACATGCACAGAGGTATTAGAAAAGAAGGAGCGGAATCATAAGGCATGGATAACTCCAGAAACTCTCAAGGAAATAGAAGGTAAAAGAGGAAAGCAAATTTAAATAATAGCAAAACTAGAACTGCTATCTCTCTCTCTCTTTGCCTTTTTACCCCGGGGTTGGGGCATAGGCCCTCAACCAACTCATGCCAAGTCTTCCTATCTCTAGCTATCTCCTGCAGCTCCCTCCAGCTCTTCTTTATATTGTTGATCTCTGCCTCCAAATCTCGTCTCCATGTATTTCTCGGCCTCCCTTCTTTCGCTGTCCCTGCGGGTTCCAGGCAAGGACCCTTCTTGTTATATTCCCTCCGGTTTTCGCAAAGTGTGTCCTATCCAGCGCCAGCGTCTTTTTTAACCTGTTCGTTCACTGGAATCTGTCTTGTTCTCTCCATAAGTTCCTCATTTGTGACCCTATCATACCATCTTATTCCCTCTATTCTGCGCAGACACCAGTTGATGAATGTTTGCAATTTATGCGCTATTGTTTTAGTTGTTCTCCATGTTTCTGACCCATACAGTAGAACTGCTTTAACATTAGAGTTAAATACCCAAATTTTTGTTCTAGATTTGATTTCTTTGGACTTCCAAATGTTTCCCAGTGCAATGAAAGCTCCTTCTGTATTCTTATTTTAACATCTCTATCTGTTCCACCCTCTTTGTCTACGTTGCTGCCCAAATATGTGTATGATTCTACCTCTTGAAGTGGGATTTCCCACAGGGAGATCGAGTTGTCGTTTGCTTGGTTAATTCTCAATATCTTTGTCTTTCCCTTATGAATGTTCAGCCCTAGTTGCTGGGACCTTTGATTCAATGTGTTAGCTTATCCTGCATCTGATTTTGTGTATGTGACAGAAGGGCTATATCATCAGCGAAGTCCAGATCATCTAGTTGCTCTGTCAGAGTCCATTGGATTCCATTTCTGGTGTTAGTTACTGTGGTCTTCATAATCCAGTCTATTGTCAGTAAGAACAACAAAGGTGATAGAAGACATCCCTGGCGCACTCCTGTTTCTATTCAGAAAGTATCTGTTAGTTTACCTTCATGAAGAACTCTACATTTCATATCTGTATATGTTGCTTTTATTAGGTTAATAATTTTCTGTGGGATTCCATAATGCCTCATTAATTTCCAAAGGGTTTCCCTATCAATACTGTCAAAAGCCTTCTCATAATCAACAAATCCGATATAAAGTGGGGATTTCCATTCAATACTTTGCTCTATTATTATACGTAATGTGGCTATCTGGTCAGCACAGGATCTATTTGGTGGTCGGAAGCCTGCCTGTTCATCTCTTAGCTTTATATCGATGGTATCTCTCAGTCTCTCCAGGATGACTCTGCTTAGTATTTTCCCAGGTACTGACAACAGCATTATTCCCTATAGTTTTCACACTTCTGAAGGCCCCTTTCTTTGGTAGCTTCACCAGGTATCATTCTCTCAGTTTGCTGGTATTTCTTCGGTCTCCAGATTCTGCTAAATAATTTATACAGTATTTCTGTGGATGTGTTTATGTTGGCTTTAACCCCTCTGCTGGAATACCATCTGGACCGGCCGCTTTTCCATCTTTTAAAAGTTTAATGGCTTTACTAATCTCCTACTTGGATGGTTTCTCACAGTTGATGTCCAAGTCAATTTCTGCCGGTTGGATATCTGGGGGTTTGTAGGTGCTGGTCTGTTCAGGAGTTCCTTGAAGTATTCCATCCATCTTTCCATTTGGTCTCTAACATTAGTGATAGTTTCCCACTACTATTTTTGATCAACCCATTTGATGGTCTGTATTTTCCTGCTAGCTTTCTAGTGATATTGTAAAGATCCCTAAGGTTTCCTTTTCCTGCAGCTACCTCTGCTTCTCTTGCTAGATCTTCTACGTATTGTCTTTTATCTAACTTTATTTGTTTCTTCACTTTCTTGCTAGCTTCTGTGTACTTTTCCTGGCTATGGCTTTGGCAGTTCTAGTTTTGCTATTATTTAAATCTGCTTTCCTCTTTTTCCTTTCTTCTATTTCCTTGAGAGTTTCTGGAGTTATCCATGCCTTATGATTCAGCTCCTTCTTTCCTAATACCTCTGTGCATGTTTCATTCCAAATATTTTTTGGCTTGCTGCCAGCATTCTTCCGCACTCACCTCATCTTCTAATTGCCGCAACACCTCATACTTATTAGAGACTGTGACCGTGAACTGTTCCTTTGTTTCTTGACTTCTGAGGTATCCTACATTATATTGGTGTCTATGTTCATGGGATGTTATGTATCGCTTAAGCTTCAGTTTAATTTTACTTATCAGCAAATGGTGATCCGAATCTACATCTGCCCCCTTAGGACCCTTACATCTTGTAGAGATGACCTGAATTTCTTGTTTATGCATATGTGGTCAATTTGATTTTCTGTTCTGTGATCTGGTGATACCCAGGTTGCTTTATGTATTCTTTTATGTGGAAAGACACTTCCACCTATGACGTATTGATTCGCTGCACAGAAATTAGTGAATAGTTCTCCATTTTCGTTCATTATTCCTAGTCCGTGTTTCCCCATGATCTCCTCGTAGCCTATGTTGTCCGAACCTATTTTGGCATTGAGGTCACCCATCAAAATTTTGATGTTCCCATTTCTCTGATTACCTATAGTATTTTGAAGTTTTATGTAAAATTCCTCTTTTACTTTTTCCTCTTTATCATTGGTAGGTGCATAACACTGGGTCACATTCAAGAATATTTTCTTTTTGGTGGTTCTGAATGTTGCTGTGATTATCCTAGGACTCACTGCTTCCCACTTTATTAGTGCAGTCTCCGCTTCTTTAGATAGCATTAAAGCCACTCCTTCACTATGGGGGCATTTTCTTCCATATGGCCTGAGAACAGCATTGTTTCTCCTGTGTTTAGACGTTGTTTGCCTGCACCATTCCACCTAGTTTCACATAATCCCAAGATGCCAATCCGTGAAATTTCATCTCATTTACAACCTGTGCTGTCTTTCCCATTTGATACATACTTCTAACATTCCAGGTGCCAATTCTGGAGCTTTTCCTAGGTGAAAGGAAGATAATCTGCGGTGTAGACTCCTTGCGGCTTTCTGTGCATCGCTTCATACCTCTTCTAGAAGAGCTTCCTTTCCTCTTGGCTGGCACAGTTTTTTATTTTATTTTTATGTGACTTGTTCATGGTTGGTTGGATTTTGTGGCTAAAATTTTCTACTGGATAGGGTAGCCAGCCCTACGCCAAACCCCACCTTAGTCGCCTCTTACGACATGCCTTGTAGGTCGCAGTGCTGCTACTCTTTGCTCCTTGGGGCCCGGCAGCACACGGGCGAGAACTGCTATAGCCAGGAAAAAAACACAGAAGCTAGCAAGAAAGTGAAGAAATAAATAAGGTTAGATAAAAGACAATACGTAGAATATCTAGCAAGAGAAGCAGAGGTAGCTGCAGGAAAAGGAAACCTTAGGGATCTTTACAACATCACTAGAAAGCTAGCAAGAAAATACAGTCCATCAAATGGGGTGATCAAAAATAGTAGCGGGGAAACTATCACTAATGTTAGAGAACAAATGGAAAGATGGATGGAATACTTCAAGGAACTCCTGAACAGACCAGCACCTACAAACTCCCCAGATATCCAACTGGCAGAAATTGACTTGGACATCAACTGTGAGAAACCGCCCGAGTGGTTACCGCGGCCCAAATTTGGGGTGTAAAGAATAGAACCACTGTTACCTGCCACGCATGTCGTAGAGGCGACTTAGGAGGTTTGGCTGAAATCGGATGCATGTCTCTTAAACGTAAAGGGGGAGAAAGGACTGTTATAGGCCTCATCTAAATAATGAGAAATGTCTGCAGTCAAGTCAACCGTACCTTCACGTGGTGCTCCCCGTTTAAACTAACACGGCTCTGACAAAAGCGAGTCCCCAGCGCTATAACTGGGCCCCCCAATGCCGGAAGGGGTAAAATACCAGGCTATGGCTGGGATAAGCCAGACAAAACCCCTGGGAGGTGTGATCCCGATAGGTGAAGCGGATGCATGGCCCACCTATGTGTGGACAAGTCCAGATCCCCACCAAGATCACACCCAGGAAGCTCACCTTGGTTGAAAAAAAGCGGAGAAAGTAACTCCTAAAAACCTCTGATGCCTGGCAGGCAGTATTGGGAAACCAGGACATGGATAGGAAGACTCCATAACTTCCCCACTGAAGACGGACATGTCAGCCAGAATAGCGTGGGCACCCAGAAATGGAAAAGACATCAACGCACAATACGGTTAGTGAGTATGCTCAGATATTTACTTAGATATGGGGTTGCTCCCGTGGATGCTGCCAGGCGGAGCAGCCGGATCCCAAGCCTCGAAGGATCCACCCAAGCTACTGACAGTAGCTCTGCGCATCGAAGAACCAGGATTAAGCAGAGTAATGCCACTGGTCAAAACAAGAACAGCACACTAAAGATCATGCAATGGAATGCAGAAGGCGTTGCCAGAAAGAAACTCGAACTGCAAAAATTCCTACATGAACAACAGATCGACATCATATGCATACAGGAAACACATCTAAATAAAAACTGCCGCTTCTACATCAGAGGCTATGAGACATACAGACTGGATAGAGACGGACACAAGGAAGGCATCATCACACTAGTCAAAAACAACATCGCAGCCTCAGAAACCTCCAGAAGTACAGGTGAAGCCGAACACCTAACAGTCAAAATACATGTCCTCCCAGAACCAATACATGTTACAAACTACTACTGCCCAAACAATAAGAAATTAGAACTAGAGAGCATATATACAGCTGAGAAGAACCAAATAATCCTAGGCGACTTTAACAGCCACTCCCCAGCTGGGGATCGCTACTATGGATTCAAGAGGAGATGAAGTAGAGGAATGGATGATGGAAAACCTACTCATACACAAACCTGATTCAGAGCCAACTTTCTACTCAAGAGTATGGAGAACACAAAGCACACCCGATCTGGCAATAGCCACAGAAGACATCCAGAGATGTGCAGAAAGAGAGGTGATGAAACAACTAGGAGGAAGCGACCACAAACCAATCATTATTACTGTAGGAAAGCTCAAGTCACCAGAAAACAGGAAAAAATAGCCAGCTGGAACTACAAAAAGGCAAACTGGAACCTGTACAGAAACCTAACCGAAGAAAAACTGACAGAAACCCACACAACAAACAACATCCAGAAAAACATTACAACTCTTACAAACATCATACTAAAAGCAGCACAAAAATCAATCCCCAGAGGAAGAAGAAAACACTACGAACCCTTCTGGACCAACGAACTACAACAATCACATGAAAAAGCCACAGCATCACGAACAAAAATGGAACAAGACCCATCTGACACAAATGTCACAGAACACAACAAACACCAAGCCATATACAGAAAAGAAAAACTCACATGCATTAGAAAAAGTTGGCAGGAAAAACAGCAACACTAAACATGGAAAAAGACAGCACAAAACTATGGCAGCTTGTAAAGAGCCTAAATGAAGAAAACACCACCAGCCATGCCTGCACAGTCATAGAAGATGGAGGGAAAACCTACACGGGCAAAATAGCTGCAAACATTCTTGTGGATGGCTTTGCAAAAGAAAGCAACATACACATGTCCAAAATCAAAGAAACAAAAAAGAACTAAAAAAATAAACAAACAACTTGCAGACAAACAAGACACAATGAACAAACCTTTTTCTCTCAAAGAACTGGACAGCGTAATAAAAAAACTAAAGAAAAAAAGGCACCAGGACCAGATGGGGTGACAAACGAAATGATAACAAACCTAGGAACAGGTGGCAGACAACACCTCCTGGACCTGATAAACCAATCTTGGATGCAAGGAGTATATCCAAAGGAATGGAAGGAGGCGGAAATAATCCCTATAGCAAAAAAGGCAAACCCAAGGAAAACAAAGAAAGCTACCGTCCCATAAGCCTCCTCAGCTGCCTTGGGAAAACAATGGAGCGGCCCGTAAACAACAGGCTGCTTAACTTTCTAGAGGAAAAGAAAATACTTGATGACTGCCAATCAGGCTTCAGAAAACACAGAAGCACAGATGACCAAACCACCTATCTTGCCCAAGAAATTGAAGATGCTTTCCAGAATAAACACAAGCTTCTGGCCACCTTCTTCGACCTGACTAAAGCCTTCGACAAAGTCTGGAAAAAGGACTCCTGCTAAAACTAGCACAAAGCGGGATCAAAGGTCACATGTACACATGGATCAGAGATTTCCTACACAGACGATGTGCAAGAGTCAAACTGGAAGGACACAGAAGCAAGCTGGTCAGACTAGAAGATGGGGTTCCACAGGAAGTGCAATATCCCTACACTCTTCATCCTTTTATCAATGATCTCCCCAAACAATTCACATCTAACATTCACAAGGCACTCCATGCAGACGACTTGGCCATATGGACCCAAACAGAATACATAGGAACTGCCAAGATCAGAATGCAAGGAGCCATAAATGCAGTAAAGAAATGGGCAGACACTTGGGGGTCACAATAAACCAAAACAAGACAGTGTCAACACTGTTCTCACTCTCTACAAAACCTGAACAAGTCGACTTATACCTGGACAACAAACCACTACCAAAGGAGGACAATCCTACCTATCTAGGAATAAAATTCGACAAAAGACTCACATGGGGTCCCCACATAGAAGAAACACAAAGGAAAGCCACAATAAGATTAAGACTCATGAAAAAACTAGCAGGAACCCACTGGGGCGCAGATGCAAACACTACACGCCAAATATACACAGGATATGTACGTCCACAACTGGAGTATGGCACAGGAGCCTACACAACCGCAGCACAAACAAATCTACACAAGCTAGATAAAATACAGAACACAGGCCTCAGAATCATCACCGGAGGTCTGAGAAGTACACAAATCAAAGATCTAGAAACAACTACTGGCATTGAGAGCCTGGGACGAGCGCAGGAAAAAAAATACTCACACTATCAGAAAAGTTCAAACGCACAGAAAATAACCCCATGCACCAAACAATCAAGGAACCAACCAAAAACCGCATAAAAAGACACAGCTTCCATCACTTGTCAAAATCACTCTCTGCAAAAACATGGACATCCTCTCAAAAGACCCAGCAACCTGGGAAATGATAGTACCATTCAACAACACAGACCTACAGCCCAACTTCACAGTGATAACAACAATTCCAAATGTAGACAAAAGGGTGAAGAAACAGGTCCCATCTTGAGAGCAAAGACACTAGAACACATTGACACCTCATACCCCCATCCCGAGTGGACCCATATATACACAGACGGATCATCAGACACGACAGCGAGAAAGGAGGGCCGGAACCATCATCATACTCCAAGATGGCACTACACTAACAAATTCAAGTGCCACTGGAGAACTATCAACAAATTTTAGAGCCGAAAAACAGGCAATTGTGGATGCCTCAAAAATACTGCAGCAAAGAAACATCCAAAACAACAAACTTGTCTTCCTTTGCGACTGCTTGTCAGTCCTGCAGGCAACACAAAGGGAACCACAAGATAACATGGAAAGAGAGCTGATACTACAGCTAAACAAGCTCTCAGAACACAACAAAATTATTCTCAAGTGGATACCAGCCCACTGTGGAGTTCCAGGAAATGAGAGAGCAGACATGCTGGCTAAGGAGGAAACAAAACTTACACAACAGAAACACCCAGTATCACTACCAGAAATCAAGACACATATCAAAAGAAAGTACAAGAGGTATGGAGGCAACAAACCCACAGCAAACACCCACAAGATCCCATCAGTAGACTAAACAGAAAACAGCACACAACAATCTTTCGCCTAAGAATAGGTCACTGCAGGCTCAACCGCCACATGCACAGAATAAAGCCTGCTCAGACTGCACAGTGTGCATGCCAGACAGAAACACAGACTCCAGAGCACATCCTGCAGTCATGTCCATCATACATACACCAACGAAATGAAACATGGCCTCATGAACAAAGCTTACAGACCAAGCTATGGGAACTCTCGAAGAACTCCAACTGACATGCAGCTTCATAGAGGCAACCCATCTCATGATTTAGACGAGCATACGAAACGAACGCAAGAAGAAGAAAAACGTATAGAAGTCTATGCGTTTGAGGCCTACCAAACCAATGTGCAACGTATACACGTTCTTGGCAAAGATCAAACATATCACAAAGAGTGATTACAATTGGTCATAAAGAACGAACGCAAAGAAGAAGAACTGTGAGAAACCATCCAAGGAGGAGATTAGTAAAGCCATTAAACTTTTAAAGATGGGAAAGCGGCCAGTCAGATGGTATTCCAGCGGAGGCGTTAAAGCCAACATAAACACATCCACAGAAATACTGTATAAATTATTTAGCAGAATCTGGGAGACTGAAGAAATACCAGCAAACTGGAGAGAAGGATACCTGGTGAAGCTACCAAAGAAATGGGACCTTCAGAAGTGTGAAAACTATAGGGGAATAATGCTGTTGTCAGTACCTGGGAAAATACTAAGCAGAGTCGTCCTGGAGAGACTGAGAGATGCCATTGATACAAAGCTAAGAGATGAACAGGCAGGGTTCCGACCAAATAGATCATGTGCTGACCAGATAGCCACATTACGTATAATAGTAGAGCAAAGTATTGAATGGAAATCCCCACTTTATATCGGATTTGTGGATTATGAGAAGGCTTTTGACAGTATTGATAGGGTAACCCTTTGGAAATTAATGAGGCATTATGGAATTCCACAGAAAATTATTAACCTAATAAAAGCAACATATACAGATATGAAATGTAGAGTTCTTCATGAAGGTAAACTAACAGACACTTTTAGAATAGAAACAGGAGTGCGTCAGGGATGTCTTCTATCAACTTTGTTGTTCTTACTGACAATAGACTGGATTATGAAGACCACAGTAACTAACACCAGAAATGGAATCCAATGGACTCTGACAGAGCAACTAGATGATCTGGACTTCGCTGATGATATAGCCTTCTGTCACATACATGAAATCAGATGCAGGATAAGCTAAACACATTGAATCTAAGGTCCCAGCAACTAGGGCTGAACATTCATAAGGGAAAGACAAAGATATTGAGAATTAACCAAGCAACGATAACTTGATCTCCTGAGTGAAATCCCACTTCAAGAGGTAGAATCATTCACATATTTGGGCAGCAATGTAGACAAAGAGGGTGGAACAGATAAGAGATGTTAAAATAAGAATACAGAAGGCAGAGGAGCTTTCATTGCACTGGGAAACATTTGGAAGTTTAAAGAAATCAAATCCAGAACAAAAATTCGGATATTTAACTCTAATGTTAAAGTAGTTCTACTGTATGGGTCAGAAACATGGAGAACAACTAAAACAATAGCAAATAAATTCAAACATTCACCCTGGTCGGGGAGAATAGGGGGAATAAGATGGTAGATGGGGCCCAAAATGGGGAATTTATGGAAAAACAAGACAGATTTCAGTGAAAAAACGGGTTTAAAAAGAGCTGGGCTGGATAGGAATTTTAAAACCGGGGGCGAATATAAAAGAAGGGTCCTTGCCTGGAACCCGGGGGACAGCAAAGAAGGACAGAAAAAGGAACAAGTTTTGGGAGGGGGAGATCAACAAATAAAGAAGAGCGGGAGGAGTCGGGGAGATAGCTGGGAAAAGAAATTATGATTTTGGGGGCCAGAACCGGGTAAAAGGAAAGAGACAGAGAATAATAAATGATTATTTATTAGGGTTTGGGGCCGTTTTTTTCATTTACCCCCTTTGGTTTCTTAAAATTAAAATAACCCCCGGTGGAAGAGTTAATGAAATTAGCTCCAGAGACCTTTCACAGTGGGTAGGACTTGTTTTTAAAGACAGGTGGTTTTTCCCATCTTCAGCTGAAATGAGTTTTCCCCACGCAAATCCTCATTTGATCCACCCCCCATTCAGTTTAAAAAACACAGAAGAAAGGGGAGATGTTTTTTACTTTATTGTGGCCATTGCCCAAAAGAAAAAAGTCTAACCCCAAATTTTTAACCCTAAAAAAAGGGTTCCTTTTTTTCCTTACCCTGCGGAAAAAAAAGTTGTCCTTGGTTTTAGGTGACACTTCACTTTCAAAGTCAAGAACACAGACTAAAAGATTTCTTTTCAACCATAAATTTACCTTGAACCTTTATCCGTTCTAGCTATACAGGAGAAAAGGACAATATACAGTGTGTCTTTTGCCATCTGGGGTGTGGGAAATATATTTGTATGGTTAACAATATACCCCAGTCTAAAGGTTGTCTGTCCCACACCAAGTTCTTTTTTCAACCATATTCGTATCCAAAAAACCACTTTAGCACCCTTTCCCAAAAAACAGACAGGGGAAACCATAATTCACCTGAAACTCAAGTTTTTTTTTTTTGTTTGTGCAAGGGGGGTTTGATGTCAAATGGGAAATCAAGATTTGACCATTCTATAATATAAACTCCCCCCAATCAATGGCTAGTTTGCCTGTTTTCGTACCGCCCTTTTGGGGTGCTTTCGGGATCTTGGTTGTCCCTTTCTGGGATCACAGTGCCATGAATCGTTACATCAAAGTAAACCCAAAGATGTGAAAAAATTGGATTATTTCAAATATGATATCATTTACATGTCATTTTTCTTCCCCTTTTAGTGAAATACCTTTGAATACGCATAGAAATCCTGTAGCAATTTCTGGCTGGCAGTGTTTTTATAGTCTGGCAAAATAGAAAATGTATTATTATTTTTTTTCTTGAGATGCTTATTATCGTTCACTTTAAATTTGAAAATGAGGTTTTTGGGAAAAATTTATTTTCTTTCCCAAAATTGTTAAAACAGTTAACATTCATTACTTGAATTGAAAACACCATTAGAAAAATTTAAACCTGTTAACTTTTTCCAGCATGAAAATAAAAAATTTTTTTAATACAAAATGGACAAACTTCTGAGAGATATGATATAGAAATAGATATTTTTGTGATAAATATTGACCAGAATTTTTGTAAATCAAGCCCAAATTTTACATAAATCGCAGGTAGTTAGTATGGGATGAGTTAAAATAGTGGCTAAAATAACAATTGTACTGCGGGAAATATTTTATTTAATCTTTCTGGATATTGAACCCAAACTGCGCTATTTTTTTGTTTTTTTCGTTATAAATATATGGTGGGGCAATAAGTACATATTTCATTAGATACACATATAATAAGAACTAAACTTGTCTATTCTATTTTTAAAGAAATTTCAAAAACATCAACAAGCTATTAGCATATAAACTAGGTTTGGAAAATTGTCACATATAAATTTCAAAGATGGTTTCAATTTTTGGGCATTTCATTTGAATAAACCTGATATATATGAGGTCAGGTCAATCATTTATACAAATAGTCCAGTAAATGCATTGATTGTTTTAAGTTAATCTCAGGAATATCCCAAACCCAGCCCCTCTTTCCCCATGCTTTTTGATACGGTCCACTAGGGCCATTATATACTCAAGGGCCCTGGAATGTTTCCCTTTCCCATTAACAAAGAAAATGAGGTAAATTCCCACCCCACCCCTACAGAGCAGACTATGAACATATAAGTCCTTCGACATGCCTTGTAGATCACAGTGTTCATTTTTTGTTTTTTTAAAAGCCCCGCCACACGGGCAAACATTTAGATTATCTCAGATATAACCAAGTCAGGAATATTGAAGGTGCTTGGGTACAGCTGCAAATGTCCCCAAGAGACAAGATTTTTTAAAATAGAAAATAAAATGAATGTATAACAAAACACAATAGCTGAGAAAAACTCATCAATTTTAAAAAGCTATATTACAGTAGTATATTCTGAGATGCAGGGAAACCAGAAAAAAAATAAAATTATGACCCCGATGGTTCAATTTTTCCCGATGTGGACACAGCAACTGGTTTATGGTTGAAACCAGAAAAAGCGCGATTCATTTTCCTTTTTTTTTAGAGCCATGAGGGGTGATGCAAAAAATGTTGCAGGGGTTAAACAGGCATCGTTGGGTAAAAAAGTCAACTAGAAGTTTTGGGATTTTGAGATGATATTGCCTTTTAAGTGAAAAAACAAGAATGCATAAAAAAACAGACAACTTGTCATCTATGCATAAAAAGTTGAACTGCAGATGTATAAAAAAACAAATAAGAAGAACCTATGGCAAATAATGATATCACCTGGAATCTAAAATGATAAAAATAACAGAGGGTTTCCCCTTTTTAAAGAAAATTTTGATTGCACGGGAAATGTTAAAAAGAAATTATGATGAAAAAAACATCATTTGGTTTAAATAAAAATAATCTTATATAGTAAAAAAACAAAAAAATTTTTTCAAAAAAAAATCCAAACATATGCAAGGGGGTTGGAAAGGGACTAAAGAAAGAAAGTTGAATGTTTTAAAAATTTTTTAAAAAAATAAGATTAAAAAAGGAAGAATTGGGAAGGAGGAATAGAGAAGTTTAAACCAAAAGTGAAACTGTTATAAGAAAGAAAAGATGGAGATATGTTGGACACCTTGAGGAGAAATTATCAACGAATATCAAAGCAGGCATTAAAGGGGGATCAAGGGTTAAGGGCCCGCCTGCCCAGCGTGTTCGTAGCAGCGGGACTGCGGGTGACTAGCCTCTGGCGGGGGGTTTCAATTCCGCGGCTGGTAAAAAACCCACGGGTTTCCCCCAGATTCATGGTGTTTGGCCCCGAATAAAAGGGGACTGCCCATGGCAACAAGAGCTGAAAGTAAAGCCTGGAGGGGAAAAAAAAAAAGGTTCAAAAAAGATAGGATGAACAAAGGGAACCCCAAAGAGGCAAGAAATATAGGTATCAGTTCCAGAGAGGATTGACAGTTGTCCAGGATAGAGCGGTAGGGAGAAATTTACTTGCAGGCCCTTTTAAGGGTCCGAGAGGAATTTTTATTTTATATTACAGTAGGAAAGGATTAAAGAAAGAAAACAAACGGTTTGGGTTTTCTCTAAGAAATCAACACCTTTCAATATCCAAATAAACAACAAACACTGAAACAAGTTTAGATTCAAGTATTTGGAGATTCCATCAGATGAAAGATGTACAACAGAGATAGGGAAAAAAACATTTGCAGATTTATGAAAAAAAACCCAAATATGGGGAATTCACTACCTGACCTAGGCCAGTTATATTGAAAAATATTTTTTATGACAGCAAATCATGGAAAAAACGCAACAATAAGATTCTGGGAATCACAAAATGTGGGCCCGAAGAATCGAAAAAATTCCCTGGACAGCAAAAAAACAAAAGAGGTTTTTTAAAAAAGGCCCCAAAAAAAAAACTTTTTCAAAAAAAAAAGAACCAGGCAATTAAGGTTTTGGGATATAATGTGAAGAATTTGGGGATTTGATGACAGGGGAAAATCAGGGGTGGAGGGATCATGGAAGACAAGGAGATGTCTGACATCATGGTTTTACAAAAAATTTGGGTCAGAATGATTAATTTCCAGGGGGGGAAATTGTAGAGACATGTCGCCACAATGCAGACATGGCATTTATTGATATTAAAGGGGAAAAGGGTCACCCCCGAAGTCCTAACTGTATCAAAAGTAGTTATAAACGAAGTTATTTTCCAGTCCTTGGGTTTGTCATTTTTTAAAACCACGGCCCAGGAATTTTTAGTGGTGTTTGATGACCAAATCGGGGTCAAAGAGAGGTGTCTTCATCATCTCTTTCATCATCACATCACTTGATTATGATTGCAATCTGTTGCTTTAAAAAAAATAAACAAAAGGGACATTCAAATTGCTCAAATAAAAACAAAAAAGATGTTTTAGGGGAAAAAACCATCTCTACAAAGTCAACTGAAAATTTCAAACGTGAATATTTTAAACAAACAACAGAGTTTCTCATAATTTATAATGCAACACATAAAAACCACCTTTTATTATTGACAACTGTAATCTTTATGGGGTAATTTCATTAAAAATTATAGATTTATTTTTAAAATTGTCACATTTAGTTTATATTTTTCGATGTCTTTTAATGTTTGAGATCACTCATTAAATCTACTGGACAAAGCCTGAAGATAGAAAAATAAAACAGCACAAGAAATGAATCTATAAACAGGGCCGTACCTTCCTTACAAAGGGGAAATCAAATGGTCTTTGGCAATATCTGATAAAATTTTAGACAGAACTCTTCCCCGTGGGGCCACCCTCTGATTTTAACCATCTACTTTTTTTTCTTGAATTTTGCATTTCCTTTTTTTTTTTTTTCCCGAAGACAGGGCTTCCCCTAGGGAAATTTTTTTCCATTATGACTTTTTTTTAGTTTTTTTAGCAGACCCTTCCAGCTGTACAAAATTTTTTAAGATGAATTAGCGTTTGGGTTTTTTGAAAAATTTTTTGGTCAAAATGTTGTTTTTTTCATCAGTACTTTGTTTTCTGATTGGAATCATCTAAAATTATTTTTCAAGGTAGAGGAAAAACCATCCTTTTCATCACTTTTCCTTTGGGAGCTACAAGACTTCAAAAACCGTTTTTTTCTTTTCCACTTGATACATTTTTAAAAAGTTAAAATTTTAGGGGTAACATTTTCAAACAAAAATTTCTCTATTACATTTTTTAAATAAAAAGGGGGGGTTTATCTAAGATGGAAAAAACTACCATTAAAATAACCTCACAAAATCAAACTAAAATTTAGATGGCAAAAGAAAAAACAATGCAAAAAAATAAAAACCCACCAACGTTTCCTTACTCCACATGTAAAATAGATAGGGGAACCAACAACTTCTTCTTTTTTTTTGTTCTTCGACCAATTTTAACAACCTTTTAAAAATGTTTGTCTTTGAACGGTATAGGTTGCATTTTTGGTAGGTCCCTCTTTTTCTTCTTTTCTTTGCTTTTTTTAAAACCCAAATTTTTAAACCTTTTGTGATATGTTTTATCTTTGTCAAGAACGTAAGTTGAATTGGTTTTAGGCCCCAAACCATAAGACTTCTAAGTTTGGAACATGATCCTTTGCCCAAAACCCCCTTAGTCGCCTTTTAAAATGCGGGGAGGTAACAGGGATTCTTACACCCAAAATTTGGGCCCCGAACCACTCAGGCGGGAAAACTAATTTCTACCAACACTACCCTTTCCCCCGTTGATTCCATAAAATTAAAATCAGAACATGCGTCTTTCAACACAAGAACCGGTGGGGGAAACATTACAGAGATCATGCAACAACATGGACTAACCATATGACGAAAAACTGGCCCCTTAGAAAAATACATTTTCATTGTTAAACGGGATTTTAAAACTTATACATACACAATCTTATCCATGCATTTTTCTGGTGACTCAATGAGTATGCTCAGGAAGATTTAAAAAGGATGGGCTAGAGACATTGGGAAAAACGCTGGGGGGGTCTGTGAAAAATGTTTTTTTTTTGTGCCAGGGATAGGGGGGGGAATGAACGGGGATAGGCTTGCAGGATGGCTGCTGAAAAGTAAAGAGAATGGACCAGGTGATATTATAAATTCTTTTAAGGAGAGAGGACGGGACATGATTCATGTAATAGGGTGAGTCTACAACACTAACCAGACTGCAAAAGTTGATGTGGGGAGCTCAAGAACCCATGCTGGCAGACAAAAAAGAATTGTAAAACCCCAAAGAACGGGTCGTTAGTCGCCCCGCTGATGGAAAACTGAGGAGAGATCGACACTTATGGGCTAATTTTCGACGTATAGGTGATCCGACCACTAAGAAACTAAACACAATCTTATTCTAAGTCTATATTCATCTGTCTCAATGAAAGATTCATTAATCCCAAACATTCACGCTAGTTTAATTTCCTCAATCATCTTCAAAAAGGTGGTTCCAAACTACTAACCAACTTTTAATTACTTTATATACGATAGAACATATAAATACATGTACAGTTAATATAACTAAACTACGGCCAACGTGTGGCACTTTGTCATCACTTGCCAACTTGGTGACTGATGATTTTGAAACTCACACCCGGCACTGGGCGATAAATGATAGCACTATGTATTATGGAATAACATTAAATATTAATATACTAATAAACATGTGTCGTGTAAAGCAGGTTATTGTATTACAACGTGTATAAAATGGATGGATTCAATCAGTTTTTAAAATCATACTTTCTCAGTTTCACGTTCAGCCATGTTGTTCCTTAAATGGAAAACCGAAATAGTGATAGCCAGGTTTTCTGTTGTACAACCGAAATTAATAATGCGTCAATTCTAAAATAGTTATAGTATTGTAAGGTTTCTGAAAATACTTCATAAGTTCGTAGCACTTATATAGACCCTTGAATGTTGAGTCTTCCTCGGCAGATGTCGAAGGGGTGCATGCTTATTGTTCTCGAGACTTGCTGGTTTAACACACTCTTTATTCTGCCACAAAGTGTTCAGTCCTACTGGTGCAACTTTTGATTCCAAATTTCTTCAATCGCAGTATAGATGCGTCACCAATTGCGGTGTCCTCATCCGACAGGTGGTCGCTAAGCAACTACAGTAAAACCACCCCCATATTATACAACCTAACACCACGACTAAACCTTCACCTGTAATAATTTTACCTCCGGACTCATTTACTTTGCAACGCTACAATTAGGCAGTATACTGGCTTTGCGACATCTTAAAAAATACGAGCCAGTATATCCGCTCAGAAGAACGAATGGTTTACGCTGGTTTTGTTTTTTTAAACAATCATTTCTGTTATCTCCATATAGCGTATCCAGAACAGTAGCTTCATGTTAGATCTTGGAAGTTGTATGATTCTATTCTGTTCAGTTTCCTGATCTCAACCTCTCACGTTGAGAATTAATATGGGCTCAGTCCTCCAACGCAGAAGTCATCTCAATGTTCTTGGTGCTCACTGTAACACAATTAATACATTCATTATCTCTATCCCCCTTCCCCACAAGCAGCGCCGTCAGATTGTCCTTGCTAAATATTGATAGCTTCTAGTTTCTTATGTATGTGACCTTTTCGTCTTTACAGACGGCCAATCGGCAAATGTTTTACTGTTACAACTTTTGTTGGTCTCCTTGCTTGTCAGATCACAAGTCTCTTTTCAAAGATTATGCAACCTTGTGTAATGTTGTTTTCCACATAACTTGGTCATCGGCTACTTTTTCCCATGTGCTGGGACCGATATAAAAGTGCTTCATTGAGGCCTTCCTGACATCCTTATATCTTAACAGTGGTCTTCCTTGGTGCCTCTTCCCTTATGCAAGTTCACAGAAAGCATATATTGTAGTATGCAGCAATTTTTCATTCTTCTCACATCACCTAGCTGGCCTACTGCTGAGCATGCCCATGATGGAATGTAAGTTTGCACATTGCAGTACTTCAGAGTCAATTATCTTGTCGTACCAGATGGCGTTCGTAATCTTGCTGAAACATCGATGGTTCAGTCTCCTCTTGTGTCTTGAGTAGGATGTCCATGTTTCTGAGCCACATACTAAGGATCTAGTTATACAGGCTTGATATATTTGATTCTTCGTCTGCAATGTTCATTTGTATTGTCCATGCTCTCTTTGATAGTTTGCTGATTGTAGTTGCTGCACTTCCTATTCAAGCGTTGATTTCTTCACCAAGAGAAAATCTGACAGTGACCATGGTCCCAAGAGGGCACATTTTTGAACATTAGTGTTAGATGGTTACCATTTCAAGTGATATTTGTTGCGATACCTCCCTGACATAAAACTAGTCGTGGTTACACTTATAGTCAAAAGCAGCGGTGACATGGTTCTCTTTAAACAACCACATCGTCAACACTCCAACACCATCTGTGGTTTTGTGTTCCGAGGTGGTGGAGAGATCTCAGTCTATGAAATACCTGGAGCTGCGTTTCGATCGTAGTCTAGCTTTTACAGAACACACAGCTCATGTGATAATGAAGGCGAGGAAAGGTTTGCTGGCGATGAGGGTAATGGCTGCGGCGGATTGTGAACAGCGCCATCTTTGTCTTTATACCAGGGTCTGGTCCTTTCTGTGCTTGAGTATGCGGTGGCGATCCTGACTCTCAGTCATAGTCAGATAGAACGACTGGAAAGAATACAGAACGAGGCGATGCGCATTATACTTGGTTGCACTAAAGACACGTCGTGCAGGGCGATGCGCATCTCCTGACTATCCTACTATGGAGTATAGAATACTGATGAGCCGTGCACGAGCATACCTTCGAGTCAATGCTGACACACAACATCCTCTGCACTTGAAATAAAGAGAAAAAAAGGAAATAGGTTAAAAGGGGAAAATCTTGGATGGTCAGGCCGAGGACTGTATTGAACAGGTGTGTACACTTGAAGACATTGATCCGGTGAAGAATGGATACCAGTGCCAACAGGAATCGCGACATCCTTTTCTGTATGCATCGAACTTGATAAAGAATGCAGGCAATACAACCCACTTGTCGTGGAGGCAGAGGTTCAGGCATTAATTTCTGAGAACGCATCTGAGCATGATGTAATCATTTATACGGATGGTTCGGTGATTCGACATGTGCGGAGCTCTTGGGCTTTCACTGCTCAGGTCGGAGGTGATGTTGTGAAGGAAGACAGTGGTGGTTTGCCGTGACTACGAGCAGTCTCACTATGGAAATCATGGCGGTTACCAAAGCGATGATTTGGCTAGAATCACGACTTTATCCATGCATGTTTTCTCAGTGACTCAATGAGTATGCTCAGGAAGATTGAAACAGGATGAGCTAGGAGACATTGGATAGAATCGCTGGGGAGGTCTAAGCTGACAAGGATCAGTTTTATTTTTGTGCCAGGGCATGCAGGTGTAAGGGGAATGAACGTGGATATGCTTGAGTATGGCTGCTGTCCAAAGCGAACGAGCAATGGACCAGGCTGATATTATAAATTCTTAAGGGAGAGAGGGCGTGTACATGATTCACGTAATAGCGGTGAATCCACAACACTAACCAGACTGCAAGAACTCAAAGTTAAGTGGTGTAGCTCGACAAGAACGCTATGCTGGCAGACAAAGAAGAATTGTAAACCAACAAAGAACTGATGTCGTTAGTCGCCACACGCTGATGGACATACTGAGGGAGAGATCGAGCACTTATGGACTAATTTGTTCGACGTGCAGTGATGGTGATCCGACGACTAAACTAAAACAAAACTAAACACTTATGGTCAGAGAAAATAGGTCGCATACCTTGGTCAAATTATTGACTAGGGATTGCAGGTTATCCTCACTGTGTGCGACTAGAACAGCATCGTTAGCAAAATGTTTATTGCAAAGGATTTTTTGCTTAGAGTCAAGTTGAAAATTGAACAACCAGATCTAGTGCGATGAAAACATGGCACTCCCAAAGACAGGGTAAAGGACTGCGAAGAAGTTGGCAAAGAGAGCGGGGCAAGGACATACCCCTTTTTGACTCCATTTTTAACCCCGTACCAGATGTACTGCGGGTCAAAGCGCAAGAAGGGCACGCCAGGATTAGGAGCTGACTCTAATCCCCTACCTTACCTCACGTGGTGACCCTGGTAACAGACGTAGTTCCAGTCTGGCCAAGAGGCGAGGTGCCGTGGGAGAGCACCTGGGGCAAGTAAGATGCAAGGTAGTCACGCTAGATGGGATCCGCTGCAACACAGATGAGCAAACCCCAGAGTGGATATTAATGCTCGCCTCTCCCGGCCGATGGGAAAAGCTTCAAGGATAAAAGTGGAACCGCGTGTGGCGAACTCGGAGCCCGCATGCTCTTCTTGAGCCAATGAGTATGCTGGGAGTCGAACTGCACGAGGGACCACATAGGCCGAAACTCTGGTACTTATCTCACGGATGGGGGCACGATTATAAGTCATCGAAGAGACGTTGACCCACGCGGAGGAAATTCGAGTCCGTGCATTCTCTCTTGAGCCGATGAGTATATACATTCTCATTTAACTTTCGTTTATATATAGATAGATGAAACATCAGCATTTCAAGTACTTCTGACCAGAAAATTGCTACGTCTGCACGCTCTACTTTCTGAATTGTGCAAACAGCACAAAGTCACCCCTGCAGTGAATACCAGGAAATGAAACAGCAGATCGACTAGTTCAGGAAAGTGCAGCAAATGAGTAACCATATTTACCAGTTACTTATCAGTAGAAAAAGATGAATTAACTAGAAAGACAAGAATACTAACATAGGATGACTACCAAAATATCAGCAAATTTTGAATAAGTCATTCTTCATTTCAGAACAGTACACAATCAACACTGCAGCCACATGCATATACCAAATACAAAATTGAATTCAGCCATGTTCTGCAAGCACCGTATATTGCAGAGCACATTCTTCAAGAATGCCCAGAAATGATATACTGAGGCAAACTCACTGAAAATATAACTGCACAGACCTCTGTATCACCCACATTAGAAAGTGAAGTTTATACAACATTGAATATATCTGTATATACACACACAATATCATTCCCCCGATCCAGAAGCACTTGAGCTTTCAGCTCTTCGGCTCGTGCCATGGACATCGTAACCCTTCGGTGCCAAGAGAATCTAGGGAACCTGTGGCTTTTCTGCCAGCCCGCGGAATTGAACCCGCACTAACAGAGGACTAGTCACCCGTAGTCCAACGCGCTACGAACATGCTGGCAAAAAGTCATAATGAACAAACGGTTGTTGGTTAATTCATTTACTGTAATATCATTTATCTAGTCCAGGACATGGTGTGAAATCAGTTTCACTTCTCAAAGATGGGCGTGTTCCATACACAAAATGCATCTAGTGACAGACTGCTAAAAGACTTTCTTTTGTACAATGTCCTCTATTAAGAAGTACCAACAAGAATTGAAGAGTTTTTGAAGAGCTGATGGAGTACATATATTTTTTGATGTTGAAAACTTACAATTAAACACAAAAGTAACAACCAGACAGACATTGTGTGTTGTTCATAAGCAGCATGTTATGTTCAATTCAAAGTAGGACAACTAGTTACATATCAACATCAAGTACACAAAACCAACAAGATGAGTTTTATTACTTTATTTTAAGAAAAATACACGGTCCATACTACCACCTTTAAAATATAATTAAACACACTGTCCTCCATGATCTCAAATGTATCCCATTTTCTAGAGCTACCAATGATCACATTCATATCCAACTCATGCAGAAACAGACATTAGCTACTTTCAGAATCACAAGCACATCAACTGTTAGTTTACTGCTCTCCCCCACAACTTCTGGTTCATGTGTTTTTCTTCTACGAGTCAGAATATCAGTAAAAGATGAGAAACTGCTAGGCCAACACCCCAAATATCTTCTTCTTTTTAACCAATTTAATCACTTGTGATATGTTTGATCTTTGCCAGAACACATATACGTTTGCACATTGGTTTGGTAGGCCCCTAAACGCATAGACTTCTACACGTTTAGGACATGTCATCGATTTCAGCTAACCCAGAAATATACAATTATGTCTTGTCACCAGTAAACATTCTCAAGACAACGTAATAGTTCAACCTCACGTGTCTGCAA
>JADZMA010000321.1:0-37490 GCA_020796225.1 Arion vulgaris
AACAATAAAAATAAAAAAGTTTTCAACCGATTTACCTCCCGCCCTGTATGACTAATATGCGATAGCTTATCTTCATATTATGATGTTATAGTTTAGCTTGACACCATGTGTGAACTTCATCCAGAAAAAGCAGTAAGTTCTAAATAATGTAATGCTATCTTCATTATGTAATTTAGATTCCGGATCTACTGTGTGGACAGGCAACTTCAAAGGACTTAAGTAGATTGATTAACCGATTTACAACAAAGAACATAAACTCCAACAACACATAAATGCACTGCAAGCGACATGCGAAAAATATGACATGAAAATTAACACCTCCAAAACAGAAGTCATCACAATAAGTAGGTCAACAGGTCAACTAAATATACACGTAAATAATGTAAAATACAACTGACTCAGAATTCAAATATCTCGGGAGTATATTCACAGTAGATGGAAAGATGGACAGAGAAATCGAGACTAGATGCCAGAAGGCAAACGCATTGACTTACCAACTGTCACCACTATTAAAACATCCAAGCATTAACATGGCAGTCAAACGGCAACTGATAAACTGCTTATTTATTCCAACTCTCTGATAGCAATGCCAAACATGGCCCCTGACTAAGACACAAGAAATAAAGATTACAACATGTGGAATGAGATGTCTACGAAAAGTTGTCAACGTTACAAGGAGAGATAGAATGAGAAACGAGAATATCAGAAGCATCATTGTTACTATACCATGCATACAGTACATCGAAAAACAAAGAATCAAGTGGTTCGCCATCTAATGAGAATGGAACCACATTTACTACCATCACTGCCTACAATAATCGACAATTATGGCGCAGAGCACGAGGCAGGTCAAGAACACGATGGATAGATAACATCTCAGAGTCCCTGCGAAAGCATGGACTGACAACATCAAGCTCAACACACCTGGCACAAGATAGAAAACTAACTCTTCCCACGACGCTTCACGGCAAATGTGGTTAAGATAAGATAAGATTAACCGCTTATAATTTTTTATTGTATTTCATTATTTCCTACCGTGAAGCGTCTGACCGAATGGATTAGAGCGAGGCTCCCATGCGGGAGACACGGGTTCAATCCACGTTAAGACCAAGAATTTATGTCGATGGCGTAAAGAAAACATCCTAACCTGAACAGTTTCACGGCGACTGAACTAGCAATGAGGCCATTAACTTCCACATGGTCATGTCTCTCTTGTTCTACATCGCTCCCAAAATTACGGGCAGTAACAATAGTATTATTTTCTACCGACATCAACTATTTAATTTAAAAAATACTTTGCCTTTTTTTACTGAAACTTCTCAACATCACTTTTGTTTATATTTAATAATATTGAAGGTTTCTGAAGGTGATGTGAAGCAAATACAAGAAAGCAGTGGCGGCTCGTCATTAGGGGTCAGGCCCCATTAAACATAATGTGTAACGTGTATTAATTATTTTATAAATTAAAATATAACCTAACACAAAACCATGATTTTTCGAAAATTTGTGTCTGGCCCCACCAACAAAAATGGTCACGAGCCGCCTCTGCAAGAAAGGAAGAAAACATATATAAAGATAAAAACGAAGGAAACTTAAAACAGGGTGGAGTTCAATATTACGTTACTATGACCCCCGATGTAGGGTAATGTGTTGATACTCGAAGCGTTGTATTACCATTATTTGACATTTACAAACGGTTGACATGTTTATTTGATCATCAAACGAAGTACAACCCAAGTTCATACAATCTGACCTTTTATTATATTTTCCTTTTTCAAGTTTATTTACCACTCATCATCAAATAGTTTATTCTGAGCTGAACTTTGCCGCCTAACTTTCAATTCTCTAGTCTTGACGCCTCTGGCAGCAACACATGTACATCACTCTTCTCTGTTGTTGGCCGTCCTCTGTATTGTGTTCCATCTGTGATTCATTTCAATTTGTATTCTACTGTTCTCCTCTAGGTTGTTTTGAGTCTTCCACTTTTTCGTGTGTCCATCTCAATGCCACCCTAACAGTCCTTTGTAATTTCTCTCACTCATAGGCCAGACGTTCTGCCTCTGCAGCTGTCATGCTCAAACCATCAGTTACATCCTGAATTCAATTTATCGTCTCAGAGGTCTTCCTCTTCTCCTCTTTGCCGGAATTCCTCTTTCCATAATAGTCTTCTCAAGCACTCCATATCTGTTATATGTCCAAAATATTTCAATCATCTCATTCTTATTTGTAGCATCAGCCAATTTCCTTAGATTTTGAGTTCCTTATGGATAGATCTGTGTGTTCTCTTCTCTGTTCATGATATACGGAGGACTGTTCTTGGACACTTATACTTACCATTACTTATCATCATTGTCTTATTCGTATATGCCGTGAAGCGTTGTGGGGAGTTTCAGTTTTCTTTCCTGTGCCATGTGTATTGCATCTGTAGTTGTTAGTTTTTGATGCAGAATTTACTGTCATTAATTTCTCAAATGTTTCATTTATTTTATTAATTATTTCCATTTTCTTAATTGTGTTAACTTTTTAACATATTAATAATATATTTCTTCTTTGTTTTGACATGTCATTATCTGACAATTTCCTCAATTCCCAAACTTTCCTTTTAATCTGTGCCAAGAATTCAATAATCTTTTCTGCCAGATCATTTATTGCAAGTATTTATTGTTTCTTTTATTTAAACAAATTAAATTTTTTTTATTTGTATTGTTTTCTTCATTTCTTGTGCAGATTTTGGTTCAATAAATTTCTTACAAGGGAAAGGGAAATCAAAACATGACGATGTCAGTTTTATAAAGAGCTTATGATGTTAATAGATTTTCATTATCTTCTGCAATTTCATGATTAAGCCATTAATGAAACTCCTAATATATATGAGGTACATTCGAAATATAAATGCATTTGAGTTTTGCAATTTTCAAAGTCAATACTTAGAACTGTTCAAGTAACAGAATAAGAACGTCTTCGTTCAACGGTTTCCTATATGAAGCAGCATGCTGAGGCGAAATTGTCAGCTAAGCTAAAGGGGTGGAGGAAACAATAAACCCGGAGAATAATAGTGGACTCTATCTACAGAATGAGAATAGAAGAATGATAAAATAAATCAGGTAAGCGTTTCCCAAATAGAGGTCCACGAGTTACTCACAGAGGGTACTCAAGCGCTTGAGGAACTATTATTATCTTTGACATTTCAAATTCTTCTTCTTCTGCGTTCTCACTAGATTGCGATTTCGAATTCTCTAATAAAGGCAGCCGTCTGCCTCAGATTATCAGCCACGCCATCAGTTTATCTTGGACGCTAGTGAGGGCCCCTTTCTCCTCAAGTCTGCATACTGGGGACAGTTCTGTAGAATATAATTCCTATGATTTCTGCGTCCCTTTGTGGACCTCTTCCACAGTAAGTTTTGGCCACCCTCATGATGGTAGGTCTGACATTTTTAATGTAAGGCTAAATCTCCGAGGCAGATTGGCACCGTAGAATCCGTTACCCATTCCTCATTGTGAGGGTCGTTGCACCATGTTATGCGCCTTACGGCCTGATGCATCCGTTTTCTGCAAGCATTTGTTTCGGGTTAGCATTCCCTAGGGGACACATGCATCCGATTTCAACCAAACCTCCTTGTGCCTTTTACGAATGCGTGGAGGTAACAGTGGTTCTATTCTTACACCCCAAATTTGGCCCGGTAACCACTCGGCTGACATTTCAAATAGAAAAATACATTTTAACATTATAAAAACAGTGGTAAACTAGTTCACTGCGAAATAAAAAGGACCGGACCAGACCGGAGTATAAATGTATGACAGGAAAACATGAAAGATTATTTGACGTTTCCATCAATCTGAAAAATTGTAGCCAGCTTGACTGTTGGTGTGATGGAACAATAACTCATGCTAGAAATTTACTGTATAGAAACTTTAAGGACAGATTTTGGACAGTTACTTTATGGCACGGAAAAGCGTCAACATTTGAATGATAGCAAATACAGGGCAGATTTGGAAATCCATGATCGCCTCCCCAGCCGGCACGGCACCTGAATGATGATCCAGTGATGAACAATTTGTTCGTTTTAAAAAATTTTCATTTGCTATTTTCATTTAACCAGAAATATATTATGGTCGTTTACTGTCGCTACTGCCAGTAGTAACGTTTTTGGGGCGGTTTAGGACAGATGGGAAAGTCATGTAAATTTAATGAGCATGGCTGGTGGTCCCGCGAAGAAGTTCAGGTTAAGATTTTCTTTTGCCCCAACAGACAAAAACCATTGGCCTCACCGTGGATTGAACACGGGTCTACCGAATGGTAGCCACGATCTTATCCAATCGTTCAGACGCTCCTCATTAATATATTATGTCACCATATCATTTCAAGAATCATGCCCCAAAAAAGGGATGATATCGCCAATCAACTCCCAAAAAGTACATCTACACCCCCGGTTTGTTATATCATTATCAGTAAGATTTATGTTGACATTCTTCCAAAAATTCAAAACCTAAAACCCTGGCAAACATTCTGATATGTTTGCTCTTGTCATGTGAATATATTTACACATCACAATTTGTCGTTAATGTTTCCCATTACATAATTGACAATTTGTCATTAATTTTCCTTTAATTACAATTTCTTTATTCTTGAAGAATACCATTCCTGTTTGTACCTTTTTCCCATCCTTTGGGCTGTGCGATGATCATTCTGTCTTTCTCTATTTAATGTTTGTTCCTTGTAAAATTGTGTACTTTATTTGATAGTGGGGAGGAGTATCTGGTCGAATGGATTAGAGCGTTTCCATTCGGAGAACCCGGCCGATCAATGTGTTTTTCTGTCAGGGGCATAAAGAAAAATCATAGCCTGAACAGTTTCGCGGTGACTTTACTAGCCATGCGGCTGCCATTAAATTCATCAGTCTGGTGTCCTACCCTGTCCAGCAGCCTAGAAAGATGTAACACAGATAGAAAAGACATCATCATCAAGGTGTGTATCCTTTATAGAACGTTGCTCTCTTTGCAGCACATCTGACATTCACTTTTTTCCCTTGCCAGTTCACTCACTTCGTCGATGGTCATGTTCATGGTTTCTTTAATATCTGTAGCCATCTTCTTCTTGGTCTGCTCTCGTCCTGGGACCCTGCCTCTAGTATTGTTCTTTCCAGGCCATCGTGACGCTTGATGTGACCAAAGTATTAATTTTTCTGTATAGTATGTTATTTATGACCAATTCTCTTTAAATTTAGTTCTTTCGGGACATCAGTGTTCTTTTTTTTTTCGGGTCCATGGTATTCGTGGGTCTTCTGTGTTTAGTTTCAAGGACTATTTTTTCGTTCTTAATTTTGTATAATAGTCCACGATTCACAACATAAGTAGCCACTGGGAAAATGCATGCCTCAATATTTTTAATTTTAGTATTTTGCTGGTGCTTGCCCTTATTTTTTCTTTGTGTTTAACTTCTTGATTGCTATGCCAATCTTCTTGAGATCTCTTTGGAGCAGTCACCGTTATTGTTAATTTGAGCCCAGTAAAAAAGACAGTTTTAAAATTAAGTTATGTTCCAGTTAAAATTTGTAGTTTCTTCAGTATATAAAAGTGTTCTTTTTTGATACGAGAAATTATTTGTTTCCATCGGCCTATCCTCAATCTTTTATTGAACTAGTTGTTAGTCCAGCAGGTCTACATTTTTTCAAACAGATCAGATCAGGGATGTAGCAGTTGGCACTAAGTAGCACTCAGATGTACTTACCTATACACGACTCATATTTAACACCTGGTATATAGTATTTATGATGTCAATGTCATCCTTTATGGTAGATATATTAACTTCATACACATAATAAGCTACATGACAAAACCGTTCAAATAGTACCAATTCTCTGATAACTGACCCTAGCCAAAATGTTTAATTTTAAAAAAATATCCAGAAAGCCATTTTATACAATTTCATATAATTTTAGTAAAATACAATATAGGAATTTATAAAACAGAACTTTCAACTGGCGATTCTGATGTGCAGGAAAACAGCGCTCTATTTATCAAACAGGGTTTCAATTTTGACATTTTGATGTGATGAAACAGTGCTCTGGTGCTTAACATAAGATAGTGATAATAGAAAAATTATATTTAAAAATGCAGCGCGTAAAAGTGGTATTAGTGTTCGAATACTGGGAATGTGGGCGTCTGTAGCTTAAGAGATGTTGACTCATTCATAACATGGTTCAAATTTCCCGCAGGGCAGTTGGAAGAAAATTTGTTCGAGTGGAATTTTCTGAACGTAAAAATAGCCCTCACCGTTCATAAAGCGGGGGCAAACTACTAGTCGTTAGAGTGCCTGAAAATCAATAACCCGTTTACTGTGGTTGATGACAAGGTTCTGTAAAGGATATGCCAGGATTTTCATGTACACGCTAGGAGTAAATAATAATTTTTAATCAAGTTTGGTCTGGGTTGATTTATCCGATTCCATTAATTTTATTCAGGATTGTAATCCTGCTTTCCTGAATATCTGATGAACTTACTGATGCTTATAATTGTCTTATTGACCTTCTTTCCTCTTAAGTGTCTGAACATCGTGAACTTACTGATGCTTATAATTGCTATTGACTTCTTTCCATCTCAAATGTGGAATGATGAATTACTGATGCTATAATTGTCTTATTGACACTTCCATCTCTAAGTGTGTCTGACCCTTCTATTATTAAAATCTTAGCATTCACACCCAATGTAGCGAGAATTGATGACTTTCTTAACTGGTATTAGGTGATGTTAGATTTTGTTTACAGACATAAATGCTGATCTCAGTGTAGATGAGATCGAGTTCCTAGTCCTATCGGAAACGGACGATAAATCAGGAGTCCGTGTTCCATTTGAGAACGTAAAAAGAAACCTTGTCAGTTCAAAATCGAAGGAGCAGGCTGGAAAGCCGCTGACCGGGCAAAATTCATTAGTAAAATTAAAAAAAAATTCCTACACAAATATCTTCAGCATCTTTAAAATTACATCGGAGATCCTAGCCGCTGCTACGGAGTTCGTGCACTGCAGATGAGAACTTTCGTGTTGAGATCGGGAAAACACATGGTTACCACCGAAAGGGAATGATGATGATCATATCACCCAATCAATCAATCAATTCTTATGCAGACGTCTTTACCTGACAATGTTCCTGACTCTGTTTTTCCCTTTGGTTTGAAAACGTCTCTTTATAGTTTTTACATTTTCCCGACTCTTTCTTCCTCAGGTTTTAAAACGTCCTTGCTGTTTTCTCTGACAATGTTCCCGACTCTGTTCTTTCCCTTGGTTTGAAAACCCCTTTGTTTTTCCCGACAATGTTCCGACTCTGTTCTTCAAGGTTTGAAAACGTCTCTTGCTAGTTTACTCTGACAATGTTCCCGATCTGTTCTTCCTTAGGTTTGAAAACGTCTCTTTTTTCTCTGATTTGTTCCCCCTTCTGTTCTTTCAGGTTTGAAAACGTCTCTTTCTAGTTTTCTCGATATTGTTTCCCTTTGTTCTTCTTCAGGTTTAAAACGTCTCTTCCCCGTTTTCTCTAAATTTCTCGCTTCTGTTCTTCCTCAGGTTTGAAAACTCTCTTGCTAGTTTTCGATATTGTTCCCTTCTGTTCTTTCCGGGTTTTAAAACGTCTCTTCCTAGTTTACTCTGATTTGTTCCCCTTTTGTTTTTCTTCAGGTTTTAAAACTCTCTTCCTAGTTTACTCTGTATTTTCTCGCTTCTGTTCTTCTCAGGTTTGAAAACGTCTCTTCCTAGTTTTTCTCTGACAATGTTCCTGACTCTGTTCTTCCCAGGTTTGAAAACGTCTCTTGCCAGTTTATTCTGACAATGTTCCCGCTTCTGTTCTTCTTCAGGTTTTAAAAACGTCTCTTGCTAGTTTACTCTGATATTGTTCTGCTTGTTCTTCTTCAGGTTTGAAAACGTCTCTTGCTAGTTTACTCTGATATTGTTCTCGCTTCTGTTCTTCTTCAGGTTTGAAAACGTCTCTTCTAGTTTACTCTTGATATTGTTCTCGCTTCTGTTCTTCTTCAGGTTTGAAAACGTCTCTTCCAGTTTATCTGACAATGTTTCCCGACTCTGTTCTTCCTCAGGTTTGAAAACGTCTCTTGCCAGTTTATTCTGACAATGTTCCCTTCTGTTCTTTCCCGGTTGAAAACGTCCTTGCAGTTTACTCTGATATTGTTCTCCTTCTGTTTTTCTTCAGGTTGAAAACGTCTTTCCTAGTTTATTTCTGACAATGTTCTTTACTCTGTTCTTTCCTCAGGTTTGAAAACGTCTTTGCCCGTTTATTCTGACAATGTTCCGGCTTCTGTTTTTTTCAGGTTTGAAAACGTCTCTTGCAGTTTATTCACGAGATACAAAGAACTTCATCATCAACATGAAAATTAACAAAAATAACATATAAATTATGTTCTGTGAGTACAGATAATTTTGTTACGTCCTTCTTCCGGTCTTTAATCTTTTTACTTCTTTTCACCAATTCGCCCCTAGGGAGACACAGGTCCCAATCAGGCCTTCAAGCCCACACATTGCCATCTTTTCCCTTCTTCTTCCACGGGTGGCAAGCTACTGGTTCTTGTTGTAGTTTTTGTTTTGGGTTGGGTTTTTGTTGCTATCTAGTGTTATTTGGGGTTGTGTAACTAGCCCCCTTCCAACCTCCCGTAGACGCTTTTTTACGACATCGTTTCAGGTAACAGTGGTTCTATTCTGTACACCCTAATTTGGTCCGGTAACCAATTGGACGAATCTGTTCAGAAGACATCTTAAATTCCCACAATCCCCAATGGTGACTTTACAGAGACAAGAATCTTAAACATCACTCTTCACTTGAAGTCATTTTTTGTCATTTTAAAACTTTGATATGACTTTGATGATAAATTTTTTTTTATACATATTTTACTGAAGGAGGGAGAAAAGAGTCAATTCCATAGAAGGATTGAGGGTTCCCAGGATAAAAGCGTATGAAGGAATTGCTTCATGCACTTTTGCGTATAGCGGTTGTTTTCTGCCGTTACTGTCGTTACTGCCTTACTGTCGTTACTGTCTTATGCGTTACTGTCTTACTGTCTTAGTCCGAATTTTAGGTCGGTTAGGACAAAATGGTACGAAGGTATGAAATGTAAAAGTTTCCATGGTTGTAATCAACGCGAAGCTGTTCAGATTAGGGTCTTTCATTTATGCCCCAACAGAAAAAATCCAAACCTACCGTGAATTAAACACGGGTTTCCGCATGGGAACTGAAAGTACAAAAGGCAGTGGCGGTGTAGTAATTTTCTTGGTGGGAGGACAAATTTCCTGAAAAATCATGGTTTTGGAGTAATTTTATTATTTGTCTATTCAGGGAAATTTCCCCCTTTGATTATTGGTGGGGCCCGGCCCCACTGGCCATTTAATGACGAGCCGCCTTCCTGACAAGAGGAATACAATAATAATATTTTTTATGTTCTGATTTAGATCTACCGTACAATGACTTTTGATTATTTTACAAATACATTTTAATCGAAATTTTTGTTATGTTTTTAATGCTTTTCTTCTTCATTCATTCCCTATTGGAGCACAGGTCTTCAAAAACATCTTTGGGACTTCCTCTTCTTGTCCTCCTCCAATTCTTTCATGTTTTATCTATCCTTTAATATGTCTCCAACTCTCTCTCGGTATTTCTAGGTCTTTCCTACTCCTCTTTCCCTGCGGTATAAAACAGTCCTGTTTTGCAATGCGTTAGGCCGTCCCTTTTCAATGTGGGCCTATCCATCTCCGGGTATTTAATGCTCATATATCATTTAAAATTATGATCCTTTAATTATGTGGTCTAGTATGTTTCTAAATCAATATGGATTTCAAAGATATTGATTTAAAAATAAATTATAATTTTCAATTCCAGTATTGTATAGCCTAACATAAAGCCAGTAGAGTTGTATCAGTCCCCAAACCTATTGCCAGCAGAGTTGGAAAATCACTAAAAAAGTAAGTTGGGCATTTGAAAATCGATATCTACGAAAAAAAGAAAATAAAATGGATGAATTATAACGGTATAGAGATATAACAATATTATTTTTGTTACATGACAAAGTTTTGTTATATTTCAAATACACTTTGCAGCATCAGTGACTACAGTTTTTGCATGGGTTGCTATCGATGACATCAATCAATCAAATTGTCATGGCTGCGGTACGATCATGTCTCTCCACAACTTTTTCTCTCTCTCTCTTTCTCTCTTGGTCCAGTTAATCAGTTCTGACGTCGATCTTTTGTCGAACCACTACGTCAGAATATCCAACATCTTTCTCTCTGCTTCCGATCTTCCCCTTTCCCCGAATTTTACCGTCGTACTAATGTTCTAAACCTCCTCGTCGCAGATTGCCTGAATAATTGTTTGTCCGATTCTTATTTTGATACGGTTTGTTTACTGACCTGTTTTAAAATCTCATCATTTGTTTGCTGTCCCCAGATGCAGCACTCTTCTTAAAACCATCTCTGTGACTTCAAGATCTTTTTCATTTTTCCAGATTGCTGCCATACATATAGTGGTTCAATATAGCACTGGAGTACTCGTTTCGAAGGTCATTGTAGTTAATCTGGTCCGTCGCCAGGTATATTGCCCCGATCGAGCTCATTACCTTTAAGCTGCGAACCACACTAATTACTACAGTCACTAATGATCTCCCAAAGATGCATTCTGTTGTTACAGATGCCCACAATACACAGTCACTAAGATCTCAATGTGATTCTGTTGTCACAGATGCCACACTAATTACTACAGTCACTAATGATCTCAAATGGTGCATTCTGTCGATTTTTTTAAAAATCATTTTATTCGTAATATTATACCTGTTTATGTTTTTTATAACACATCGGTGTTTGGTGTGTACTTTTAGAACGCCCATATCGACCACTTGTTAACCATTCTGTGTGATTTGTATGTGATATAGGGATAAGAGCAATTGTACGTTGTGCCATTTATGCGTCCACAAGTAGGCCAACAAATTCTATTTCTGCAACGCATTTTATTTACTAGGTAGCTTCCTAAGCCCCTACCTCACTCGCCTCTTACGACATGCCATGTAGGTCGCAGTGGTCCTATTATTTGCTTCCTTGTGGGGCCCCCGCAACACACGGGCGTGTGTGTTCAGGTTCTAAATGAATTATTTGTCTATACAAGTGGCGGCTCGTCATTAAGGGCCAGTGGGGCCAGGCCCACCAAAAAAAATGTATAACGTGTATTTAATATTTATAAATAAAATATGGCATCCAAAAAACCCTGATTTATCCGGAAAAATGTCTGGCCCCAACAAAAATGATCAACGAGCCGCCACTGGTCATACATATTTTATGACTGTTTCATATTTCATTTTGAGATCAATTGCTTCCAAGATTTTACCAGTTTCTTTAGCTTTCCCAAAATGTGTCTATTATTATCTAATCTGTTCAGCTTGCAAAGGTTACTTATGTCATAAAACCTGTACGCTGTTTATCAGACAAGAATCGCATACATCACAGGAGTATACAGATTAATTCATTTCACATGCTTGTGAGAGGGTGTGTTTCAATTCTCATGGAGTTACAGATGACAAATAACGTAATTATGAATATTATAGATTTAAAACATGATTCCTCTCTCCCACCAACTTGCCAAAGATTACTGACTCACTTGTTCTGGATATGGGGTCTGTGTGGTTAAGTGGTTAAACCAAAGCCTAACGAATTCGAAGGTCGTAGGTTCTCTCTCGCGATCACCGTCCAGACCGATGTACCAGACTTCCCAATAAATTCTATTCATGTGGAAATCTGATTCACGCAGCCTTAGCATTGGTGTGTTTTACGTGACATCTTCAGCACCATTTTGGAGCACTGGTGCTTATCCTTTGGCGATGTGTCCGGTTTCAGCCAGCGTTTACTCGGTTCCTCTCCTATCTGTAGCCACCTAGTTTTTTAGGGTGTGGAGCTAGCCCCCAACCTCCTCAGTTCCTCTTACGATATTCGAGGCAGATAACAGTGGTTCTATTCTTTACACCTCAATTTGAGCCCCGGTAACCACCCCGGTGGATCGTGGGTTCGAACTCGGACCGCGACGTTCTGTTCACGAGTACATTTTTTCCGAGCCATAGGATGGTTGCCGGAGCTACGGAGTTCGTGCTTTGTGCAATTCTCTCGGCAGGTGGCTTTCATTTCGCATAGGGGGACGAACCATATGGGATAAAACCCCGGTGCAATCAAGTAAACCCTTCCTTTAAAAGCCATATTCTGGATGAAGACAGTATAATCCCCAAGTTTGTCTGGTAGGTAAAACCGAATTACCACCTGTAAAAGATGCTTGGGGAAACCCGGTAAATAAAACAAGAAAAGATCATATAAGAAATAGAAAATTAAAAGGGAACAGTCGGAACAACACCTGTTGTTAGATTCATTAACAGAGACTCAAATGGTTTTGGCCTATTGGTGAGAATAAACCCGAATTACACCAGTTGCAAGAGCGTATAACCTCAAAATGAAATCATCAAGAGGAAAGGGCAGACCAAGAAAAGATGGATTGATGGAGTTACATACATCTTAAAACTTCACTCACAACATATCAGCGACCGAGCGTGCATTATCTCGAAACCGATCATAAGTTAAACCTTACCCTCACGGCAAAAAAATCAGAGAAGGACAAAAGAGAAAACAAGAAATAAAAAGAAAACCCTCTTCGGCGATTCTTCATTCGTTACAATTTTGTAGCAGTTTACTTTGAAGCAGAAATTGGAAATATGCAAGAGTTTTGAAAAATCGAAAGATATTTTGGATATTTAAGATCGGTGTTTATTTTTTATGTTACTGCACCCGATGTAAGATTTATCAGCATCCCGTTGTCTTTAACTAAGAGACATATCATCATCATCATCAAATACTTCGATTGTTTAAGTTACATGAATCCAAAAGTTTGACGTTCGAAAGTTTCCTGTGACATACAAACAGACAATCAGTTTTTTAATTAAGATAACAGTGATGGTCCTTACTTTCTCGTCTCTTTGATATCTTCACGGGGAAGTCAAGAGATATTCTTGATAAACGTCTCAAATAAAATTTTAAAAGCATATCAAAGAAAAATTCACATACATTAACAATGTGCATGTTTACAAACATTGCCACTACCATCAATTCTTCCACTGTCTTTGTATTGTCCATCCTTTATTATAACTTTCGATGATGTCTCAGGGTTATGAATCCCAGTCGCTGACCAGATTAAGTGAGATAGGTGTCGATATCGTTGCAGCCGAAATAACGACATACCCAAAAATGTAAAAAAATGATTAATCAACATCAACCGGCGTTTCGACCGCTGGACGCTGCTGGATTTGTTGAGGCGAAGATCGGAGTACCTATGGATGTGTCCAGAGTGCTTTGATGATAGTTCTCAAATAAATGATAACCTTATAATCTTGTTATATAACAATATTTCATATTCGGGGAGGGTTTCATTTGGAAAATTTCTGTAAATGGGGAATTGGTGAGTGAATGTTTAATTAGTTGATATGTTTTATACTGTAGATTCTTAGTTAACCAGGACCAAAAAACACACACAAAAACCGGCCATTTCATTCAACCATTTAAAATCGAACACTTTAATCAGAATAAAAAATTAAAAAGTAGAATTATTAAATTCTATCTAAAATTAAGTTTTAATTTAACACCTGGCGCCGTGAGTAAGCTTCGGCACCCATGTTTGATTCCAAATCCTAGCTAATTTACTGTGCGTAAATATACCGATCGGTAAATGTACTCACCAAGCCGAAGCAATAACAGGTCCTAATAAACGTAATCACATAGAGCTTACTTTGAAGCAGAAGTTGGATATATGCAAGAGTTTTGATAAATGGAAAGAATTTCGAATATTGAAGGTCAGTGTTTATTTTCCTGTTACTGACTTATCCGGTGTAAGGTTTATCATGACATCCACGACATTGTGAGCGTCTGTAGCTCAAGCGGTAGTGAGCTCTTCACACTTAAGCTCCTGGTTCAAACTTGACAGTCAGTTTGGAAGCAAATATGTTTACGTGAGATTTTTACAAAAAGTAAATTACCTCCCTGCTCAGAAAGCGATGTCAAACTATGAACGTATAATTGGTGCCTAGAAAATCATCGACTCATTAACTGTTGTTGATGGCTACGTCCTGTTAAGGATATGCCACCATTTTCATTTTTCCATGACATCAACTTCATTTAACTAATTGTCACTTTATAACCAAACTGCCAATTTGACCAGTTGTCACTTAAACATGACATATCATCATCATCATCACATCATCAAAATAAGCTTGTCCTGAGCAGAACTCTGTCACTCTAACAGTTTTTCAGAATTTCTCGCTCTCATATGCCAGATTTTATGACTCTGCAGCCGTGATGGTCAAATCGTCAGTTACATCCTGAAACCGTCTTCCCCTTTAGTCTGCCTCTCCCCCTCTTTGCCTCCTTCCCTTTGGCATATAGAAGTTGCACTGAAATAAATATCTGATATACAAGGCGTACAAGAATGGTATTATCATCAAAAGTTACGCTTGATAACACATGTATAAATAACAGAAATACAGGTCAATTGCAAGAAATTAAACGAAATAAACCAATATACAAATTAAGGCGTGTATACATGTGGGATACATGAAAAATATATTAACAGGGCGTGCCTGATAAGAAAATAAGTCTGATATGAGAACGACCTTGAAGAAAGCGTTGAAAAATTCGGTAATGATAACAATTAAAAAAAGTCGGATTGGAAGAGAGAGGAGCATATGGAATAATAGTAGAATATTAGAAAAGTTGTACCTCTGAAGTCAGGAAGAACGCCTATATGGCGGTGACATTAATAAAAGGAAGCAGGCTTTCACACATAAAATAAGTCAAAAGCGCTATAGCAGACGCTCCGACTACGCTTGAATTCAAAGCGGACGAGCGCAAGAAGAAGAAGAAAAATAAGAAAAAAAATGTGTGACTGGATCAAAGAATAAATAATCGTGACAATAAAAGTAAGAAGCAATGTAGATAAGAAAAAGATTGTTGATGTAAAGTAGATGATGTTAACGAGGAAGAAGAAGATGAAATAAGTGTGGTAAACGACATTTAAAGATGATCAATACTACAAATATTTGATTGTTAATGAACAAGTAGAGAAAGAGAGAGAGAGAGAGAGAGAGAGAGAGAGAGAGAGAGGAACATGGGATGTAAAGATATTCTTCTTATTCTTCTGCGTTCTCACTAGATTGGGATTTCAGATTCTTTAATAAAGGCAGCCGTCTGTCTCAGATTATCAGTCACGCTATACAGTTTGTCTTCTGCATTCTCACTAGATTGGGATTTCAGATTCTTTAATAAAGGCAGCCGTCTGTCTCAGATTATCAGTCACGCCATACAGTTTGTCTTCTGCATTCTCACTAGATTGGATTTCAGATTCTTTAATAAAGGCACCGTCTGTCTCAGATTATCAGCCCGACATACAGTTTGTCTTCTGCATTCTCACTAGATTGGGATTTCAGATTCTTTAATAAAGGCAGCCGTCTGCCTCAGATTACAACCACGCCATACAGTTTGTCTTCTGCATTTCACTAGATTGGGATTTCAGATTCTTTAATAAAGGCAGCCTCTGTCTAAAGATTATCAGTCACGACATACGGGTTTGTCTTCTGCATTCTCACTAGATTGGGATTTCAGATTCTTTAATAAAGGCAGCCGTCTGCCTCAGATTATAAACCACCCCAACAGTTTGTCTTCTGCATTCTCACTAGATTGGGATTTCAGATTCTTTAATAAAGGCAGCAGTCTGCCTCAGATTATCAGCCACGCCATACAGTTTGTCTTGGACGCTAGTGTAAGTGGGCCCTCTTTCTTCTCAAGTCGCATACTGGGGACAGTTCTGGGATATAATTCTATGATTTCTGCTTCCCCGCTTGTAAAAACCTCTTCCCGCAGTAAGTTTCGGCCACCCTTGTGATGGTAGGTTTGACATTTTTCTGCAAGGCTAAATCTCTGAGGCAGATTGGCGACCGTAGAATCCGTTATCCATTCCTCATTTGGAGGGTCGTTGCACCACGTTATGCGCATTACGGCCATGGTGCATCCGTTTTTGGCATTTGTTTCGGGTTAGTATTCCTAGCGGACACGTGCATCCGATTTCAGGCAAACCTCCTTTGTCACCTCTTACGACATGCGTGGCAGGTAACAGTGGTTCTATTCTTTCCACCCCAAATTTTGGGGCCCCCGGGAAACTACTCAGGCGCGGATATAAAGATATAAGTACTAAAAATGTTTGAAATTTTTGTTTTAGTTTAGAATTTGTGAAGTTATAAAACAAGTAGTTGGGGCAAGTTCAACAATACTGATTGGGGGGGCTCGTGATCAGTTTGTTGTGAGGCCAGAAAAGAAATCTTCAGAAAAATCATGGTTTCGTTAGGATATATTTTAATGTATAAAATAATAATGCATGTTACACTTATTTTTGGGGCCGATCCACTGGCCTTAATGACGAGCCGCCACTGATTACGACAGCAACAGCATCATATTACAAAATACTAATAAGTTAAATGGGAAAAATTCGCAAATTTCAATATATGTGATTATCCGACAAACTTCTGACATCAAAGCTGACAAATAATCATAAGTTGTAAGATTCAACCCAGTAATCAGTAATTATTCAAGCTTAAAAATGCCAGACCTATCACTTCCATTGATAAGAACATGGCTGTTAACATGTCTTATCACGCTGACAAACCTAAGTTTGTGGAGAAAAAAGCATCCCCGATATACATGATTATCCTACATGCTTACAGGCCTCAAGGTTACAGATAAACGACATCTAAATATATTTTTAGGTTTTATATATATATATATATATATATATATATATATATATATATATATATATATATATATATATATATATATATATATATATATATATTATATATATATATATATAAACTGTATTTAGAAACTCAATTTCATGAAAGATTGTGGAAATTTTTTTTTTTTTTTTAAATTATCTTCCCAGAAGATTATATTTTCAACACTTTTTGTTTACTTTTCTTAACTTAAGTACGGGTTTTGCAAAACAGAATTAATTTTCAGAATTTGTTTTTTTTTTCTTTTATCTAAAATATTTTGTTATTTAAAATGTTGTTATTTCTCTGATTTCATTTTTAACCTGCCAGTTCTGTAGCTTTATTGTTAGTATAAATTGGCTATAAATTCTATAACTAGTCAAAGGAAAAAAAAAAAAAAGGAACCCTTTCATACCTCGTGGTATATAGGTAATACAGTGTTAGGCCTGTATTTTTCATTGACGGTCGGCACACGATGGGTGATGTGGTCAGCATCACGCCGGCCGCCGTTACTTTCCCAGAGCATGTCTGGTACCCAGTTGAGGCTGGGTCGACCTGAAGCCGTCGCGGTCGGGAAAATTCCAGCGCGCACTGCGGAGTTGAACCCCGACCACCAGGCTTGAGAAACGAGTTCACTAACAACTACGCTACCGTGGCTCTCTATAACTAGTCAAGACAGAGAGGAAGTGTCTACACAGAGTGATAGGAGTATCAAGAATAGACCGGTTTAGAAATGAAGACATCAGGACGAATGTGGGTGTAACATCAGTACTGAACTTCATGAAGAAACAACAAATGAAATGGTTCTGCCCACATAGCAGATTCAACAGACAGTGTGCGCCTTAAAGAGCAATGTTACTCGGATACAAAGCCGTCCACACAAATGGTGGACCTCCCGAGATAACAGAGGAGGCGAAAATACTTTATGAAGCGCACACATAAGCCTTTCGAAATCTCTTCTTATCCTGGCGTTGTGAGACAAAACATGATTAGAGAAGTGCACACACAAGCCTGTTCTAGAAATCTCTTCTTATCCTGACGTTGTGAGACAAAACATGATTAAAACAAAGAAGACAGAATATTGCTATGTATGCTGGCTTAGATGTATGCTGGCTTAGATGTATGCTGGCTTAGATGTATGCTGGCTTAGATGTATGCTGGCTTAGATGTATGCTGGCTTAGATGTATGCTGGCTTAGATGTATGCTGGCTTAGATGTATGCTGACTTAGATGTATGCTGGCTTAGGGAAAAAACACAAGTCTTTGTATATTCATCTGCTCATAACATATTGTTCATTGTTCATTGTAGGATCATCTTCATCGCACATGTCCATACTGCTCGATCTCCTCCCAAGCTTGTATCTCAGTGTGTTTAGGCTAACAACTCCCGTTCTGTGTTAATTGATGTATCTACTGACTGAGTTTCTCTCGTTTTCATGTCTTGCCTTATCTATGCATAACTTATATATATCATAATATATATTATTAGAATAAACTGAATATCCGTATTTATAGACAAGCGGTATGGCACGCTAGTAACATTATAATATAGATTTACCATTGTCTATTGTGTCTCCCAGGTGGATGATGAATTAGTTGTCCCTCTTGCTGTTAAGCGTAGGTGGAGCTTTAATTTGCGTTCAGGACCAGACAAGTCGCCCTTGTTTTGTTATCTCCATGTTTATTTTATTGTGGACTATCCATCTTTTTTTCTCGTTCTTCCCTTGGTTCTATTACCTGATCCATTTTTTAAAATTGCATTCTGTTATTTGTTGGGTTGTATCCCATTCTCATTAAATGTCAGCAGCATTGGATTTGTTGTCTTTCAATGTATTCGGTGCGTGAACTTATGCCCACTCTGCTTCTGATGTCATAATTTCGTAGTCATCTTTCCTGATGGCCTTCCACCGCCTTTCTCAAGCATTTCAATTCACACATGGTGAGCTTTCTCAATCTTTTCAATTCACACAAGATGAGCTTTCTCAAGCATTTCAATTCACACATGGTGAGCTTTCTCAATCTTTTCAATTCACACAAGATGAGCTATCTCAAGCATTTCAATTCACACAAGATGTGCTTTCTCAATCTTTTCAATTCATACAAGATGAGCTATCTCAAGCATTTCAATTCACACAAGATGTGCTTTCTCAATCTTTTCAATTCATACAAGATGAGGCTTTCTCAGCATTTCAATTCACACAGATGAGCTTTTCTCAAGCATTTCAATTCACACAAGATGAGCTTTCTCAAGCGTTTCAATTCATACAAGATGAGCTATCTCAAGCATTTCAATTCACACAAGATGTGCTTTCTCAATCTTTTCAATTCATACAAGATGAGCTTTCTCAATCTTTTCAATTCCGAAAGATGAGCTTTCTCAATCATTTCAATTCACACAAGATGTGCTTTCTCAATCTTTTCAATTCACACAAGATGAGCTTTCTCAAGCATTTCAATTCACACAAGATGTGCTTTCTCAATCTTTTCAATTCACACAAGATAGGCTTTCTCAAGCATTTCAATTCACAAGATGTGCTTTCTCAATCTTTCCAATTCATACAGATGAGCTTTCTCAGCATTTCAATTCCACACAAGATGAGCTTTCTCAAGCATTTCAATTCACACATGGTGAGCTTTCTCAATCTTCATTCACACAAGATGAGCTTTCTCAAGCATTTCAATTCACACAAGATGAGCTTTCTCAAGCGTTTCAATTCATACAAGATGAGCTATCTCAAGCATTTCAATTCACACAAGATGTGCTTTCTCAATCTTTTCAATTCATACAAGATGAGCTTTCTCAATCTTTTCAATTCACACAAGATGAGCTTTCTCAATCATTTCAATTCACACAAGATGTGCTTTCTCAATCTTTTCAATTCACACAAGATGAGCTTTCTCAAGCATTTCAATTCACACAAGATGTGCTTTCTCAATCTTTTCAATTCACACAAGATGAGCTTTCTCAAGCATTTCAATTCACACAAGATGTGCTTTCTCAATCTTTTCAATTCACACAAGATGAGCTTTTTCAATCTTTTCAATTCACACAAGATGAGCTTTCTCAATCTTTTCAATTCACACAAGATGTGCTTTCTCAATCTTTTCAATTCACACAAGATGAGCTTTCTCAAGCATTTCAATTCACACAAGATGAGCTTTCTCAAGCATTTCAATTCACACAAGATGAGCTTTCTCAAGCGTTTCAATTCATACAAGATGAGCTATCTCAAGCATTTCAATTCACAAGATGTGCTTCTCAATCTTTTCAATTCATACAAGATGAGCTTTCTCAATCTTTTCAATTCACACAAGATGAGCTTTCTCAATCATTTCAATTCACACAAGATGTGCTTTCTCAATCTTTCAATTCACAAGATGAGCTTTCTCAAGCATTTCAATTCACAGATGTGCTTTCTCAATCTTTTCAATTCACAACAGATGAGCTTTCTCAAGCATTTCAATTCACACAAGATGTGCTTTCTCAATCTTTTCAATTCACACAGATGAGCTTTTCAATCTTTTCAATTCACACAAGATGAGCTTTCTCAATCTTTTCAATTCACACAAGATGAGCTTTCTCAATCTTTTCAATTCACACAAGATGAGCTTTCTCAATCTTTTCAATTCACACAAGATGAGCTTTCTCAATATTTTCAATTCACACAAGATGAGCTTTCTCAATCTTTTCAATTCACACAAGATGAGCTTTCTCAATCTTTTCAATTCACACAAGATGAGCTTTTTCAAGCATTTCAATTCACACATGATGAGCTTTCTGTAGTGTGTTAAAAAAGATTCACTATATTATAAATGAGGTACATTGTTGTCTTCAAACAGCTTTTCTAAACCACCAATGTTGTTATTTTTGTTTATTGCTTTTGAAAATTCAACACAGTGCCACTTGTAACAACAAAAGTATTGAAATGCTCACTCACGCCACATCCAACAGTATCAGTTGGTTCTTTGCATATGTTCTCCTGACATTTTCATATCTGTTCTAATTCTCCTCTGATAATTTTGTTATTTCGATCCGTTCAGTTACTCATAATACCCCACAAGTGAAAGCCGCATTAAATATTGTTTAACGATCAAAGCATGTTTGCGCAGCTTGAAACCTGGTTTTGGAAGATATGTCATAGTTTTTTCGATATGAACTTCAAGAATGCGGCGCCAGCAAAATACGTAATAGAAAGACAGGAGGAAAACATGAAATGAGAGATGCATCGTCTCTCTACTGTTACTTGTTTGTGTTCGTTCTCATCAATCAAGTTAACCACTCTTTGTGATCTGTTTGGTTTGAGCAGAGACTTTCTCTGTGGCTAAGTGTTTAAGCCTGTGCCTTTCGTTCCCACGGTCGTAGGTTCGATTCTGGACCTCGCCTTTCTGTTCACGAGTGTATTTTTTGTCAGAGATTACTAGTTTACTGGAGAAACAGAGTTTGTCCCGTGAAAATGCTCTCAGGGAGTTACTCCAGTTCTGTGGGCAGGAACCGGGCATATGAGGTAAAACCCGGCGCAATAGATCAATCCATCGACCTCAGGCCCAGTTAGACTTAGTACGTTGTGCCCCTTCAGACCCATACAGCAAGTAAGACAGGCACTTCAGAATTTCAGTCAAGATGTCATATTATAAAAGACAATGAAACACATTTGTACGACGATAACTTTCAGATTTCAAAAAAAAACCACATTTAAAGTACCAAATCTGAAGTAATACTGTTGCCCGCCTGCCCAGCGTGTTCGTAGCGCGTTGGCTGGGGGGACTAGCCCTCTGTGAGTGCGGGTTCAATTCCGCGGGCTGGCAGAAAAGTCACAGGTTCCCCAGATTCACGGTGTTCGTGGCACCGAACCCAAGGATTACGATGTAAAAGGGGGCACCGAGCCGAAGGCTGAAAGCTCGGGCTTCTGGATCGGGAAAAGAAGTAATCTATAGCACGGTATCAGATCTCGGAGAACCGCTGTAGCGTAGTTGTTAGTGAACTCCCTTTTCAAGGCTGGTGGTCTGGGTTCAGCTCCCGAAATGTGCGTGGAATTTTCCCCGACCGCGACGGCTCTCAGGTCGACCCAACCTCAACTGGGTACCAGACATGCTCTGGGAAAGTAAAGACGGCCGGCGTGATGCTGACCACACCACCCATCGTGTGCCGGCGGTCAATAAAAAATACGGGCCCTAACACTGTATTGACCTACATCCCACGAGGTATGAAAGGGTTCCTTTACTTTTTTTTAACGGTATCAGATTTGATTGGTTATAGGAAGTACAACAGAGCTGACCCCGTCAATCATCTCATGATCATGCAAGTCTATAAGGATGATTTGAACCCAAATCTTACAGTTCACTGACGCTACAGATGGTGTGTCCTGAGATTGACATATAAAGATTGACATGAATATGAGAAGAAAGTATTCCGAAAATTAGAAGTTATAATCACAATTATATTCATATTTTTTTTAAAAACTGAAAATCGTGGCATATCCTTTTACAGGACTTCGCAATTAGCTATAGTAGACGAGTCGACAATTTGAATAGTTTGCCATTGTTTTCTCAACGGTGACGTATATTTTTACTGTTCAAACATATTTGCTTCCAAACTGCCCGCCGCAGAGTTTGACCACTGCCCTCTTGGGTTGTGATATATTCATGGTACCAATTTAAAAAAAAGTTGAATTGGTTAAATAACTGGGTTTAAAATTTCAAGATACAGAACAAAAAATTTCGGCCATCTTAATGACTTCATAAACGCTGTCGTACATTACAAATTAACGGCTTCATAAACGGCTATAGTACTTACAATTAATCGCTTCATAAACGGCTGTAGTATATTACAAGTTAACGGCTTCATAAACGGCTATAGTACATTACAATTTAATCGTTTCTAAACGACTGAGTTTTTTACAATTTAATGACTTCATAAACGGCTGTAGTACATTACAATTTAATGACTTCATAAATGGCTGTAGTACATTACAAGTTAATGACTTCATAAACGGCTGTAGTACATTACAAGTTAATGACTTCATAAACGGCTGTATCATTACAAGTTAATGACTTCATAAACGGCTGCCCTCCATATTAGCCTACCTTATCGTGGTTGGAGGTTTGTGTGCTTTAGGATCCTTCGGTTATGTCGGCGGGAGTCTAACCCCTGGCAGGTCTAAGCCGAACAGACTGAAGGTGAAGGCCAGATCAAAAGGCGGGGGCAGGATGGGGCCTCAAAAGGTGACAGTCAGAACCCACCGGCGAGTGGTAAATGCTCTGGCTGCAACCAACCATCCACCAGCTATGGGACAAATAGCACTTGTCCTCTCTCTCTCTTGAGGAGGACACCCTTTTTTCTTGTCTTGTCTTCTACTGCTATGACACTTTCCCTTAAGCATAAGAGTTAAACTACAGTGTCCAGGAGCACACCCTAAAAGCCTGGGTTGGTGAGCCCGGCAACAGAAGCTGAAGTCATCTAGAGAAGGACGACTCCAAGACAAACCGGGAAGACAGATCGTCAGCAGGGGACTGCAACTGCCCTAGAGAACAACCTCAAAAAGATGTCCTCAGAAACGGAATGTGTCAGCCATTATTGGCGAGGAGGAATCGACACATACAGACAACTCAAATGGCCATGCGCAAATATTTATTATAACTGTGTGCCACCACCTGGAGACCAGGTGGTGGTGGGCCCCGACCCCTGCCTCGAAGGGGTCCACCCTTAGCTACTGGCGGCCCTGTTGATTCTTACAAAGCCAGGGGAGGACAGGGTATTACTACTGGCAGCAAGGACAAACTTTCACCTCTCACAATTATGCAATGGAATGCAGAAGGGGTAACCAACAAAAATGAGAGCTAGAGGAACGTCTGCGAGCAGAAAAGATTGACATCTGCTGTATCCAAGAGACACCTTAATCCGAAATAGATTCAGCATTAAGGGGTTTGAAACCTTCCTCAGGATAGGGGAAAATAGACATAAGGGTGGAGTAGTAACACTAGTTCGAAATTCCATACCGGCAGTTGAACTTCACAGGCCCAATCAGATGAGCACAGAATTCATAGCTGTTCAACTCCTTATCAACAACACTAAGATGACACTATACAATATATATACTCACCACCCTCCATTCAAACTGGAGCGGGACTATCAAAGTTCAAGATGACAACTTGCTTATATGGAGACTTCAACAGCCACTCACCAAGCTGGGGCTATGACACACTAGATCCTCGAGGTGAAAGCCTTGAAGAATGGCTGATCACCAACAGTCTCACCATTCTCAACCACCCAGATGATCCTCACACGTTACTCACGACGGTGGCGCACAACAAGCACCCCAGATCTGGCTTTGCTACAGACGACATTCACAGGATAACCGAAAGGCAAGTCTGCGACCAGATTGGAGGTAGTGACCATAGACCAGTGAAACTCCTCATAAATAACATTAACAAGGAGGAACTTACAAACTCTGCCCTAGTTGAATTCAAAAAGGCAGACTGGAAGCTATTCAAGAACTAACAGACAAGTACTGTAAAGAAATTAATCAATCTGGAAAAGTGGACAGAGATGCACGTTCATACAATAAACCCATTTTAGATGCTGCAAAAAGGCTATCCCCAGAGGAGGAGAAAAAACTACAAGCCTTTTGGACACAGAGATGGAAGTTCTCCATAGCTCGCTTTGCAGTGCAGAAATACAATGGAACTCGCACCAACGGACCAAATGTAATGCAACACAATAGAGCAAGGGCCCTTTATGTTAGAAAAAGAAACCAGCAGTGTAGAAAATCCTGGAAAGAAAGACAGCCTCTTTGAACATGGAAAAGATACTCAAAAGTTGTGGAGACTTACAAAAGCCCTGAACGATGACAACCCATCTAGAGGGAAAACAGTTCTCAGCAAGGAGAACACACTCTCACAGGAAAGCGGCAGCCACCTGATGGCCCAGTGTTACAAGCAAGAAAGCTCATGCTCAATAAGTCAGGAGCAAGGAAAGGGAGTAGAAGTGAGATAAATGCACATTCAAAAAACAACAAGTAAACCCTGTATGGAGGTAGACATCACACTGACTGAGCTGCAGGAGCACTGAAAAAGCTCAATCGTAAAAGGCCCGGGACCAGATGGAGTATCAAACGACATGCTCAAACAAATAGGCCCAATTGCACAGAGTCTTCTACTCCAGATTTTTAACAATAGTTGGAGACAGGGAAGAGTCCCAGACATCTGGAAAAATGCCACAATCCACCCAATTTTCAAAAGTGGAAAAGACAAAAGGATCCGCAGAGCTACAGACCTATAAGTTTGCTAAGTTGCAAAACTGCTGGAGAGAGTGATAACCACTAGACTCCAGTGGTTTTAGAATCCAACCATAAACTGGATCCAGCCAGACAGGCTACAGGCAGCATAGAAGCACTGATGACCAGTGGCAACCTCACGGGACATAGAAAATGGCTTCCAAGAAAGAAAAACCCTCACAGTGTTCTTCGACATGTCTAAGGCCTTCGACAAAGTCTGGAAAGATGGTTTGCTACTCAAGCTCTTACGCAGTGGAATCGGGTAGAATGACTATTGGATAAAGACTTTTTTACCCATGACAAGCATCTGTAAAATTGGATGGAGTGCACAGTCCCAGATTCAAATTAAGAGCAGGGTCCACAGTGGCTACTGTCCCATTGCTTTTTCCCGGTATATATTAATGATCTGCCACAAACTCTGCCCAGACATGTATCACACTCTCTCCATGCTGATGATCTAGCTGTGTGGTACACCTCCGAGTTTCTGGGTCCTGCCATCTTTAAACTCCAGGCCAGCCTGAACAGCGTCATAATGTGGGCAAGTAAATGGGGTCTAGAAATAAACCGGAGCAAAACTATAGCAACGCTTTTCTCATTGTCAACAAAGGAAAAACACTTCAGACTGAAATTTTAAAGATGATATCGTTCCCCTTCATACTCCCAAACCCTTTTTTGGGGGTTAAGCTGACAGTCGTCTGACATGGAAACATCACATAATGGAAACAAACAGAAATATGGGAAACAAAGTGTACGGAAGCTGGCTGGAACTACCTGGGAGCTGATATTCGGAAACCTGGTCAGGTGTACACTGGTGCAGTTAGACCGACCCCCGAATATGCATCATCGACATGGATATCAGCAGCCCATTCAAACAAATCGATACTGGAAAAAAAACAAAACAGGTGTCTGCGTACTATTTGGGGGCCATGAAATCTACACCAATTGTAGAAATGGAAAAGGCAGCCAACATCCAGCCCTTGGAAGACAGAAGAAGGGAGAAAAGTGATTCTACAGACCGAAGGATCAAAAGAATGCCTCACCATCCACTGCATGAAAAAGCGGGTAGAACAAAGAACAGACTAAAGCGCACAAAGTCTAAACCACAAAGCAAAAAATAGGAAAGTCATCTTGGGAAATACTAAATCATAATTCCATACCTGAAGAATTGCTTTTGATCACTGGGAACCAGACTCAGTACCACTAAACTTCTCAACCTCCATCCCTAAATTATTAAGCAAAAATGCCGAGCCTAATCTAGTGAAAAAAACAATTACAATGGAACATCTCCATTACATGTTTCCAGAAGACAGCTGGATAGAATTTACACAGATGGATCGGCAATGGAGGCAACCATGAATGGTGGAGCAGGAGTTACATTAGGCACCCAGATGCTACCCACTGTGTCTCTGGGGGCTCTACTGGAAGAATATGTTCCAACTACAAAACAGAACTCATAGCCCTTCTGATGGCAGCACACCCTGAATAAAGCCAAGCAGCTGCAAGCAAGATGGTATTTCTTACAGACTCATTGTCAGCTATACAAGCCCTGGAGGCTAAATCCACTGACAAACAGTACAAAAAATACAAGAGAACTTGCTCAGCTTTCAGAAAAAGGGAGAAATTCACTTGCAGTGGATTCCATCTCACTGTGGCATTGCAGGCAATGAGAGTGCTGATGTCTTAGCTAAGGAGGGCAGTGCCAAAGACCAAATTTACCAACCCTTGTCTTTTCAAGAGGTCAAAACCCTCAACAGGGAAAATCTGCAGTAGACTGGAAGACAAACACTGGATATGATTATGGAAAAACTTCCTCAAAGACCTAAGCAGAACAGACCAGGTCATTATATTTCGACTACGCACCGGACACTGCAGACTCAACAAACACTATACAGACTAGGAATAAGTCAACAGCTCTCTGCCAGTGTCAGCAGGCAGAACAGACACCAGAGCATATCCTGCAAGACTCCCCTTCTGTGGAGCTGAGAAGCAACATTGGCCACACCCAGTCGACCTGAAAACTAAGCTTTGGGAAACCTGACAGACCTGAAGCTGTCTGCCCAGTTTTTGTCCACCAGTAAATTAAACGCATGACCAGAGATCGCTGAAGAAGAATAAACGGCTGTAGTACATTACAAGTTAATGACTTCATAAACGGCTGTAGTACATTGCAGAATTTAGTTGTAAAATGTAAAATGTGGTGGGAGTTTATCATCTATGCTGTTTTTTACTGGTACTATTGTTTTTATCATTTCAATTCGTACATGTTAGTGTTTTTTTCCCTAGCTAAACAACATCATCTATTTATCTCTCCAATCTTACCCCCCCCTTTATCTCTAATACTTCTATAACTTCTTATATTTAATTATATTTTTATCATTGAACTAAAATGTTTTTAAAAAATTTACAAACTAGCAATCTTTCTCGACAAACATAGAGAAGAAATAAATGGTTATATTTTCTCTAAACAAATCTAATTTCTAACTTTTTTAAATTTGAAAAGCTATCGGTTTTAATTGTTAATTTTTGATGAGCAAAAATAGTTGTACATTTATTGTTTATTTTCCCCAAATTTATTTTTTTTAGTTTGTTTAAAAATAAATTATGTTTTGTAATAGGGGAAAATGACATATTCCTGTAGGTAGCTGGTTGGTTTCTCTTTGGATGTGCCTGGATATTTTCAGTGATTCTGATCACAGTGTAAGTGAATCAATTTCCCTAGTCATACCCAAGGGGGACGATAAACGTTGGTTTCGTGTTGGTTTGAAAAAAAGAAATGATAGTTTTAAAATCTATGAGAAGGCTGCAAAGTTGCCCTGAATACAATACCTCACAAAAACAACTAAAATAACAATTCCAACAATGATTTTCACCATTTTCAATATTCCCCAGAACCATGGGATGCACAAAGTTGTGCACTTCTTGGGTTCTCCATTACATCAGGTGTCAGATAAAAATGTGTCCTCCCCCAAACCTCTTTATCAAACATATGGATAAAATAACTAAAGATTAAATTTCAGATTACGGTGAAATAATCCCAGATGATCAGTGTCTGATCCACCACCATATTGAAAATTAACCCAAAAACTGTAAAATCATACTTGAAAATCAATAACATTCAAAATAATAAATATATGAAGAAAATATAATAAACTAAACATCCGTGTCAGGGGCATTACAATCAGCAAGTGGAAAAATTCAAATGGAAAAATATATTACAGGCAGAGTTAAACAGATAAAAAAGAATGGGTGCAAAAGCAAATGCTTCCCCACAACTAGTCCCATTGTTGGTCCTCACTGTAAGCAACGATGATCAACGACATTTTATGGCTACTTTGTTTACCATAGGTAAACATGGATTAGAAAAAGAACAATAAAAAATGACTATTTGGGAAATCGATGTCTACGAAAAGTTATTAAAAAAACAACAGCAAAAACAGTCTAAACATCGCTGGAAAAAAGTTGAGACAGAACCTTCTTAATTACATTTTAGAAACAAAGAATGAAGTGGTTAGGCCCTTAAAAAAATTAACCAAACTCCCTGTATACGTTCTGCAATGAACTTCAGAAAAAAAACAAGAGAAGATCACGAAAAAAATGCATAGATGACATAGCAGAATAATGTAAAAACAAAAAATAACTATGAAAGCCACTGAAGCGTTAGACAAAAACAAAAAAACCCCTACGGGCAAAACCCCGGTAACGGGGATGACGATAATTTTGGATTATGCAGACAATAGGGGTGATTTGAGGGGGATCATCAAAAATAGATACCCCGTCCCGGACAGCTCAAACAATGGGCGTTAATATTACAAAAACGAAAGTAATAATACCCAAAAAAAAAAAAAAAAAAAAACAAATGATGTTACAAAATAAAATCAGAGAACGTTCACGATTTTGTATCTGAATTTTCAGTATCGCTGGATGGTGTTCAACAATGACATTTGAAAAAAAAAAATCAAAATTAAACTTTTTCCTAAAAAAAATCTGGGTAAAGCATTAAATCTTAAAACAGAACGAAATATATAGCTATAGTCTGTCCATTAATTCGTGAGCACGTTTGAATTGATTTTCTCGAAAACTACCTGTTGGATCTCAGTGATGTTTTGCAAGCAGCCTTAGAATATCCATGACGCTAGAAAATTTTTTCCAAGACAATTTGATGTAGTTTGGAAAATTTCTTCTTCAGGTTTATTAAAATCAACCTCACCCCGGGTTGTACACAATAGTAACAGATCTACGGGACACAGACGCTTGTTCTAAAAAAACATTATGGTAACATTGAAAAATCGTAGTAAAAAAAAATTTCACAAAATTTCGCCCCTCCCCGTCGACTTTGAAAGCAAAAAATATGACGTTATAATTGGGAAATTGTAAGTTATAGGTGTTTTGCTTTTGTTAAGCTATTTATCTATTTTTGGCTTATCAAAACGCTTGATATCACATTCATAATGAGTCTAAAATTACAATTATAACAATGCAGGGTTACTTTTTTACCCAAAACTTCCTGGGGAAACTAAGAGGGTCATCTATTTGCGATATTCAACCTGAGAAACACGCAACTGGCGCTTGGTGAATAAGAATCCTTTCCCGATGGATTAAACAGGACACAAAGTGCACTAATGTCAAGCAAGGAAAGAAAAGAACAATTGACGACTTTTTCATAAATGTCATAAGACAGGAGCTCTTAAAAATGTTTGCGACAAATCAACTTTCTCGGGAAACTAAATTTAAAAACTGCAATCAATTGCACAAAAACACTAAAGTACTCTAAAAATTGAAAGAGCCGCCGTTTACCTTAGAAAAACTATAGGCGCAGGAATATTTTGTAAAAAACCCATTTAATTGCGGAAGTAAATACCTGGGGCAGATCCGTGACGCAGGAAAGGCTATGATTTTTATTTTTGGACAACCCTTGGTAATGCTCACCACCCAATGTAAATAATGGCAATCAGTAGACGGTGAACAAAAAAAAATAAAACAGCAAAGGAGCGTATTATCTAAAAATGCAAGAAGCAGTGAAAAAGGTTTTGCCCCAGCGCTGGATTTTTTTCAATCAAAAGTAGAGGGTAGGGACTACCACAAAAGAAATGAATGGACATTTTTTCGGGCACTGGATGGAAAAGATCTACTTCAATTCTAAACAGACCATCGCTTGGTAAGGGGAAAATGCATCCTATCAAAACCCAGTATCAGGGGAAGAAAAAGTCCCCAACTGCATCAAATAAAAAAAGATCAAATTAGGATTTGGGCTTGCTGGAAAATGTTTGATGATACATTTTAAACCCGGGTTTTGCACCTGGTGGGATGACAAGTAAGAAAAAAGGTGTTTCATATTGCAAAATCATTGCGGAATAGGGCCCACTCTTTGCGATCCTCCATACCCTCTCACCTCAATCCATAAATTTTTGCGGGCTAAAGAAAAAGGGAAAGTTGCCGAACAGAACAGGACGTTTAAAATGTGTTGGATTCACACGTGGTCCCTCTCAAGATAGACATGCAGTTCTGGAAGAATGTTTTAAAAATGTGCCCCGAGGGGAAAGACAGTACTGGCACCGGATGGTTCAATTTGCCCAGCCGTAACAATTATCAACCTCTAATCGTCAGATTCGGATGATCAAATCTATTTTGATTAAACTGAAAATGCAACGAAAATTTCCTATCCAAAACCTACCATCTACAATTTGTGGTGAAATTAAGACACCCTGGGGTCTTGGTGACCAAAGGGGGGGATAACTTTCTATTATCCCAATTCACGATTGCACATAAAAGGGCCACAATTAAATTTTCCTTCAAGTTTTGGAATACATCTATGAAAAAATTACATGGACAAATTCAAAATTTCTTAAAACAAAAAAAGGCCCCCCTATTTGCAATTGTCATAAAAAATCAAGGAATTCGCCGATGTGCAAAATCCTGCATCTATGAACTACTGGTTAGCTTTTTTGCGTCATTGGATATTCTAAGGCTGCATGCAAAAAAACACTGAGATCCAACAGGTAGTTTTTAGAAAATCAATTTCAAACGTCTCCGGTTTGGACAGACTATAAAAATTATTATGCGGGTGTTTTAAACAATATGAGTGTTGGAAAAATAAAACATTATTTTTGGTGTTATTAAAAGAATCTGAGTTTTGGGAAAATAAACAGCGTTATGTGTTATTAAAAATCCGGTGTTGGAAAATGAAACACGTTTGTGTTTTTTAAAAGAATACTGGTTTTGGGAAAAAATAGAAACATTATTATGTGATTTTCCCAAAGAATACTGGGTGTTGGAAAAAAAATTTTATGTTTATTAAACAATACGGGAGTTTTGGGAAAAATGAAACGGCGTTATGTGTTTTTAAAAGAATCCCGAGTGTTGGAAAATAAAAACGGCGTTATGTGTTTTTAAAAGAATACTGAGTGTTTGAAAATAAAAACAGCGTTATGTGTTTTAAAGAATACTGGTTTTGGGAAAAAATAAAACAGAAAAAAACCCCACTACGGGGGCTTTTTAAAAAAAAATTATTTCGTGTTAATTTTGTGGTTGAACTTTTTTTAAATAAAAAACATAAAACGTGCAAACTGTACATCTTGAATCATCGTTCAATAGAAAAATAAGTGAAATTAAAACCATTTGTCGTATGCCAGTGAACATTGGCTGAATGGCTCTCGATTGACAGCTGATGGGAAAAGAACCCAATGTTCAAAAAAAATATGAAAAAAACGGGAGAAAAAAGATTTAAAAAATTTTGTTATGACATGGTAAACAAGTAATAAAAATGCGACAAAAACAGCAACAATGAAAATATTTTGGGGGAAAAAATATGTGTCAATCGTGACAGGGGAAATATAGATCAATTATACTGGGAACAATTTATATATATATATATATATATATATATATATATAATACAAATGCTGGCCAACCTTTTTTATTTAGGGCCCCCATCTGACTGATGGTTTTTGGAACATTAAATGTATTTATTACAATACTTTTTACCCACCCACTACTACAACTACTACTACTACTACTACTACCCCTACTACTACTATACCCTTCCCACTACTCTACTACTACTAGTAATCTTCTTCTTTTCGTTCTTCTTTGACCTTTTTAAACACTCTTTGTGATATGTTTGATCTTTTCCAAAAAACATTTATCATTTTTACATTGGGTTTTGGGAAAACCCCTAAACCATAGATTTCTATCTTTAGGAAAGTGCATCAATTTTATACAAACCTCTGGGGGGCCTCTAACGACATGCGTGGCGGTAACAAGGGTTTTTATTCCTTACACCCCCAAAATTTTGGGGCCCCCATAACCACTTGGGCTACACCCTAATAAAAAAAAAAAGTAATGTTAATAAAGGGTAATTTTCAATTTTTTCTCTGGGGAAAAAGGGAACGGGGGGGATGATGGGACAGTAGAATGGTTACAATAAAACCAAGACTGCACAAGCAAGGAAAACCGTGTTCATGGGGGAAAAATACGGGAAAAAATTTTTTTTTTTTTTTTGAAATCATTAAATTAAAACCTGCAAAATAAAAAAAGGTGCCAAAAAGTACAACAAAGGGGCATTGGTACCCATGAAAGACTTAACCTCGCTGCCCCAATGAAAACCCTATCCAATATTGGGGTCTTGTCATTAATTCTTGTTTTATTGATCCTTTCATTTTTTATTCTATCAGTTTCTCATTAGTGATCATTTCCTACAATTTCCAACCTCCTGTTATATGCTAGGATGTTGTTGATACATATAACATATATAGTCATATAACAGTCATAAACGCCCTACCTTACATTTGTTCACGCGCAGTTATCTTACCTCATTAAGGATAACACAAGTACAACTTACCGTGACATGAGGGCTTGACGCTCACATTATTCATTGATGTAATGCCACTGGTGACCTTTGAATGATAGACTATATTTGTGATTCATTACGAGAATTCCCATGACTCCTGGAACGAAGGGCGTAACTCGCTCTTATTGATTCCGTTGTGCGTTGTCCTCGACGTAATAAACAGACTCGTTTAACGTTACATACAGCGTCACTAGAACATTTATATACAGGTTCACTAGAACATTTATATACGTCACTAGAACATTTATATACAACGTCACTAGAACATTTATATACAGCGTCACTAGAACATTTATATACAGCGTCACTAGAACATTTATATACAACGTCACTAGAACATTTATATACAGCGTCACTAGAACATTTATATACAACGTCACTAGAACATTTATATACAACGTCACTAGAACATTTATATACAATGTCACTAGAACATTTATATACAACGTCACTAGAACATTTATATACAGCATCACTAGAACATTTATATACAACGTCACTAGAACATTTATATACAGCGTAACTAGAACATTTATATACAATGTCACTATAACATTTATATACAATGTCACTAGAACATTTATATACAACGTAACTAAAACATTTATATACAGCGTCACTAGAACATTTATATACAACGTAACTAGAACATTTATATACAGCGTCACTAGAACATTTATATACAGCGTCACTAGAACATTTATATACAGGTTCACTAGAACATTTATATACAATGTCACTAGAACATTTATATACAACGTCACTAGAACATTTATATACAATGTCACTAGAACATTTATATACAACGTCACTAGAACATTTATATACAGGTTCACTAGAACATTTATATACGCCACTAGAACATTTATATACAACGTCACTATAACATTTATATACAACGAATCAGAACATTTATATACAACGTAACTAGAACATGTATATACAACGTCACTAGAACATTTATATACAGCGTAACTAGAACATTTATATACAATGTCGCTATAACATTTATATACAACGTCACTAGAACATTTATATACAACGTCACTAGAACATTTATATACAACGTCACTAGAACATTTATATACAATGTCACTAGAACATTTATATACAGTGTCACTAGAACATTTACATGCAGCGTCACTGTAACATCTCCTAAAACATCAAGCATCTCTATGGATGTGGATATGATAATCTTATGACCATTATTCTGTTGAACTTATGTACTTGCGATGTGTAGATTCGACACTCTGTTTATGTCACATAAACCTTGCAGAATATCACAACCCATATGTAAGACTCGCGATCTTATTAATAACTTAGATTGTCCGAGAAGAGTTAATTCTTATTTGTCATGTTTATTAGTCTACACGCTCGGGTATAACCAAACAAGGTTCGCTCTTAGGTTGAAAGATGTGCATCAGCTTAAAGAGGCTTTAATCCTCTACGTAATAAAGAAAACAAAACAAATGCTTAATCTGTACCCAGTTCTCGCGTCTCCTCATTAAGTCTTTGACTAAGATTAACGTGTAGTACCTAATTGAACACGGAGATTTATGTGAGAGTTTTCATCTAGTCAATAAACAAATAAAAAATATTGTAAAATTCTGTTCAATCTCTCATTCGTAAGAATGATGAGGCTATGAGTATTTTCACTGTTTCAAACGTAACTGAATCTACCCGCTGTGACACTGACGAGTAAGGGCCCAACACTGATTAAAAGAGAAAAGAAGTAGTGCCCACTTAATCGCGGACAAAGGGTGGGAGACTTCCCTAAACTTCCATATGGCACAATCAAACACACTTAAACAAACTCCAAGCGGCTCTCATTCGAAAAATGACTACGCTCAGAGTTTGCCCGTTCAACCATACTGGTCTACTCGTTATGGCACTCTCGAGTAGGGCTTAATTTTTAAAAATAATAATTTCTGGAAATATTTTTTAAAGACCTAAGCGTAGGGCCCACTTGACCGAGGCCAAAGGATGGAAGCCTTCATATAGCCAATAGACAATTAAATACATTTAAATAAATTCCGAACAGAATTCGGAAGAATTATGACAATATGAGTTTTTACATGTTCAACCCGTAATTGGGTTCGCCGGGTAAGGGCAAATAAAAGAAATCTTCGTCTCATGTTCAAGTTTTATCTAATGCCCTGTTGCCAGGGTCGCCTTAGTTGTTCCTGTCTCGTCTTCAATGAACCAAGACATTCAATATGACTATTTCTTGACCACTGTGCCGTTTAATGTTACCAATATATTTTACTTTGCGGGATATTATATTATTTATAGCTAATTTTCTCAATGTTAGGTCTTTTTGTTTTTTCTCCTTTTTTAATCTCAAGTGTCGATGGCGTTTCTTATCTCATTGTCGATGATTTTTTTATCTCAGTGTCGATGGCGTTTTTTTATCTCATGTGTCGATGGCGTTTTTTTAATCTCATGTGTCGATGGCGTTTTTTTATCTCATGTGTCGATGGCGTTTTTTTATCTCATGTGTCGATGGCGTTTTTATCTCATTGTCGATGGCGTTTTTTTTCTCATGTGTCGATGGCGTTTTTAATCTCATGTGTCGATGGCGTCTTTTAATCTCATGTGTCGATGGCGTTTTTAACTCATGTGTCGATGGCGTTTCTTTAATCTCATGTGTCGATGACGTTTTTTTTATCTCATGTGTCGATGGCGTTTTTTTTATCTCATGTGTCGATGGCGTTTTTTTATCTCATGTGTCGATGGCGTTTTTTTTATCTCATGTGTGATGGCGTTTTTATCTCATGTCGATGGCGTTTTTTTTCTCATGTGTCGAGGCGTTTTTAAAAACAATATTTATGTAGCTTTTGTTTCCTTCAAGATGACATTACTTTTTGTTTCCCTTTCCAAAAATGACATTTACTTTTTGTATGCTTGTGGTATTATCCATGATTAAACTAAACAATTTAGAATCAAACTCTTTATTCTACCACTCTTCCATGTCTCTGGTGATGTATCGTTCTTCTTTCAAACACGGCATATCATTTTTATATTATATTACGTGGGCGTTTGTAGCTTAAACGGTAGTAATAAGCAGGCCTTCACCCAAAACTCAGTCAAAAGCGCTATACCAGGCGTCTTGGCTAGCGTCTCAATTCACAGCGGGTGAACGCAGAAGAAGAAGAAACTCGATAACAACCCAATCGTTCCTGGTTCAAACTCCGCGACTACCTGCCGCGGAGTTTGGAAGCAAATTCGTTTCCGTGGGATTTTTATGAAAGGCAAAAAGAGACCTCCCGTTCAGAAATCGATGGCAAACTACTGAACGTATATGGTATCATAGAAAATCAACGACTCGTTTACTGTGGTTGATGGCTACGTCCTGTAAAGGATATGCCAAGATTTTTATTTCATTTCTGTATACAGAACCATGATGAAATTAGTAGACGCATTAGGAAGGCATTCACTGTTATGGTTAAAATTAACAAAGCTTGTATAGGAAAATAGGACACTAAACGAAACATAAGATATATTTTTAATAAAGAGATGTTGAATCTAGACTAATCTAGAGGGTAATAACATAAACGTTCAGTATGCACAACACATGTAATACAAGTATTCGTGAGCATACCATGCAACACAAACACACCTAACTACAAGTATACACTCAAATAAATTATTATATTCTGGGCTTAAAATAATTCGTTTTATAGCTGTACATGGATAGTTGGAAATGAATCTCATATAAATATATATATATGCATGAAGGCTAACTCAATCACGAGAGCTGCCTTTAGCTGGACACCAGAGGGGTTGGAAATGTGGAACACCCAAAAACGACCTGGAGGAGAACAGTAGAATAGGTACTGAAATTGGCTGAAATCGGATGCATGTGTCCTAAACATCTAGAAGTCTATGCATTTAGGGGCCTTCTAAATCAATGTGCAACATATACACGTTCTTGGCAAAGATCAAACATATCACAAAGAGTGATTAAAATTGATCAAAGAACGAACGCAAAGAAGAAGAAGGAGAAGGTACCGAAAGAAATGAATCACAGCTGAAACACTATACACAGGATGGCCAAGAACAGAGAAGAATGACGTAAATATGTTGCTGCCTGAGCAGTGCCAAGAGCGTCATAGACTAGAGAGAGAGAGAGAGAGAGAGAGAGAGAGAGAGAGAGAGAAAGAGAAAAGAGAAAGAAAGAAAGAATAGTACATCTTTGACGATAACAACATAAATTTTGCTTCTGAAATGTCAATCTTTAACCTATGACAAGGACGGGCCTCACGTGCGTATTCCCAAAATTGACCTATATTTCATCTAGATTCTAGATTGTTGATAACTTGTACCGCGACGACAGAGCAACACTTGATACAAATAAACGTATTCCTGCACAAACAAAGTGGATTTATTTCACTGTACGTATTGTCTTAACACAAGGTAGGTTTATTTACAATTCTAAGCTTACAAAATGTATGTTCGCTGGTGATTTGTTGATAGTTTGAGAGAAGAAGCGATAACAGCAGCTGGATAAGGACGAACGAAACTATGGCTGTTGTTTCT
>JADZMA010000322.1:0-37486 GCA_020796225.1 Arion vulgaris
CGCGATTTCTTCTTAAGGAATGTCTTAGGCTATAAACCCCCAGCCCCCGGGAGGTTCCTGATGTAATTTAGAAGATGGTGAACATATTTTGTAGGAATATTTTTTTATCTTTCTAATGAATTTTGCCCGGACAACGACTTTCCAGCCTGCTCTTTTAGATTTTGAACTGCCAAGGGTTCTTTTACGTGCTCAGCTTGAACACGGAATCTACGTTTTATCGCCTCGTCTCGAGAGGACTAGAAACTTGATCTCACCTACACTGAGATCAAAGATCTATGACAATATATCCAGATGGCTCCACGGGGAAGCAAACCGAGTACATTTGAAGGAAGCGCCTAACCTCTACGCCCAGAGATCCCTAACGTAGAAAGAGAACTTGTTCAGCTTTCAAAACAGGATAAATTCACTTGTAGTAGATTCCTATTTTCATAATAATAAAATATGAAAATAGCTACTCTCCATACATAGACATAAAGAGAGGAGTGAGACAAGGATGCATACTGTCACGGCCATTTAACATCTACACAGAGAAAATCTTCAAACAACTAGAGGGAATGCCAGGACTCAAGGTCAATGGAAAAATAATAAATAACTTAAGATATGCAGATGACACAGTATTGGTAGTAGAAAATGAACAAGATTACAGAATTAGTGGACCAATTGGACAGAACTAGCAAGGAATATGGATTAGACATTAACATACAGAAAACAAAACTATGGTAATCAACAAGGAAATGGAGAAACCTAAAATGAATATAAAAATACATGGAGAATTACTACATCAAGCAAAAAGCTCTCATATCTCGGTCAGATGATAACAGATGATGGCAGATGTATAACAGAAATTAAAAGAGAATAGGAATGGCCAAGGATAATTTCAATAGTATGAGAAAGTACTGACATCCAAACAAATCACAAACAGGCTAAAAATTAGAATGATCAAATGCTATATATCCTATATTAATGTATGGCTCGGAAACATGGACAATGAACAAGCAGTTAGAAGACAGAATTGATGCATTTGAGATGTGGATATATAGAAGAATATGCAGAGTTTCATGGACAGAAAAACAGACAAATAAACAAGTTTTAGGAAAACTAGGCATGAAGAAACAATTATTAAGAAAAATAAAATTCAGACAAGTAAAGTATTTTGGGCACATAAAAGGCATGACACCATGATAAAACATTTACTAGAGGGGAAAGTTGAGGGAGAAGAGCAAGAGGAAGACCGAGAGATAAGTGGGAGGAAACTAGGAAATGGACAGGTTACAGTCTGGCAGTGTGCAACACCAAGGCGAAAGACAGAGGATGCTGGAGATTCATTGCAGCCAACCTTCGATGTGGAGACGGCACCTGATGATGATGATGAGTAGATTCCATCACATTGTGACATTGCGGGCAATGAGAGTATCGATGCTTTGGCAAAGGAAGGTATCGTCAACGATCAAATCTATCAACCACTACCTCTTAAGGAAATAATGAGTAGACTGCCAATGGAAGCACCGGAAGCCAATGGATATGATCAATAAATAGACAGTGAATAAGTATTATGGCGTTTCCGAAAAAAAAACCACAAATTACCAAACACAGGATTCTAACCACAAACTTTTGTTTCATCGGCTTATATTGCCTAGCCCAGGGGTCGGCAACCTTTGAGACAAAAGCCAAAAGTTATAATTTACAAAATTTCCAGTTTTAAAGAGCCACAAAATTGTTGTTTCAAATTATGGTATTTGATTAGGATTAGGTAAAATAAATTGATTTTGATTTAAAATAAATGGCTTTAAATAAAATAATATTTATTCATATAAAAATTTAAAAACCTTAAATAAATGATTTTAATAGATTGCTACGAGTTTTGAAAATAAAATAATATAATTATTATTTTTCGAGAACTGAAAGGCCGCAATTTGACATCGAAAGAGAAAACTTGACATCCAAAGAGCTTGCGGCTCGCGACCGCAGGTTGCCGACCCTGGCCTACCCCTACAGACGAGCGTTTAAAAAACATAACCAGATGTTGAGACTGAAAGTCTGCGAGCGGAATGGATAGGCATAATTCGGAGATAACATCTCAAGACACTGACTTGGCTGTAAACATCTGGACATGTTGGAGTGCATGGTAACGGATGTGCTGACTTTCTGCAAACAATACCCCAACCGCTGGCGGGAGTGGACAGAGCCGATGTCATCAATGCGGCATGCCTCCTTTAGTGATTTTTCGGGAACGTCCATATCGACCATCCGACCACTCTGTGCGATTTGTATGTATCGAACCGACGATTGTAGTTGTGTGTATGCACCTACAAATAGCCAGCATTCCGATTTCCCGCGATGCTTTTTATTTATTAGGGTAGTTTCCCCAAGGCCCACATCAGTCGCCTTTTACGACATGCCTGGTAGGTGAGTGGTGCATTCTTGTCTGTTGCGGCCGGACCACATATACGTCATGTCGTATTTTTGGGTCTCAGACTGTCTGTGTGGTGTCTGCCCGCAAGGAAGCAAAGAATACCCCTTGCGCCCTTCAAGACATGTCGTAAAAACATGTTATCTGGAGTACTCCCCTAGTAAAAAAAAGCATCGCAAAATCGGATGTGCTGACCTATTGAGTCCATAATGGCAAACGTACAATCGCCTTGCTCAGATCACAAACCACACAGAGTGGTAATCATGGTCGTCGGGGAGCGTTGAAGAAGTCTCAGACAGGGCCCAACTGCGAGAGTTGGGAGTTAAATTTGGACATGCCAGACAGTTTGTCTTCATGGAGAGAGAGAAGGTTATACTAATCAACCAGCGTGGACTCACTTTGGAGTGGCTGCTGTAGCGGGGGACAGATCACGCATGGAATGCCCAAATGTAATCACTTGATCGCATAACCAAAACAGTTAGCTCTCCAGCTAACTTTCCCAAAAAAAAATGCTTGAGGCAGGTAATTGTAAAGTGCTACTATTTTCGATAATATTTCTTACAGAACTAAAGTATTATGAGGATTAAGGATTCATGCGATAATGATAGACAGTTTCAACTATGATTATGACATTATTGTTTGCTGAAGACAAACAGAAGCTGTTCAAGAGATGAACCAATTACCTGACAGGGTACAATATCAACGGGGAGGTTGGAAGTCTATTGCAGCATCACGGGAATGCTGAGGTTTCATTTCAGCATTCACGGGAATTTTGGGAGGTCCACGCATCACGGAAATGTTGATGTCTATTGCAGCATCACGGGAATGTTGAAGGTCCATTGCAGCATCACGAATGTTGAGGTCCATTGCAGCATTCAGGAATTTTGGAGGTCCATTGCAGCATCACGGAATGTTGGATGCCCAGCAGCATCACGGAAGTGAGGTCCATTGCAGCATTCACGGAATGTTGAAGGTCCATTGCAGCATCACGGGAATGTTGGATGTCTATTGCAGCATCAGCGGAATGTTGGAGGTCCATTGCAGCATCAGGGGAATGTTGGATGTCTATTGCAGCATCACGGGAATGTTGGAGGTCCATTGCAGCATCACGGGAATTTTGGGATGTCCATTGCAGCATCACGGGAATGTTGAAGGTCCATTGCAGCATCACGGGAATTTTGGGAGGTCCATTGCAGCATTCACGGAATGTTGGATGTCTATGCAGCATCACGGGAATGTTGGATGTCTATTGCAGCATCGGGGGAAAATGTTGGATGTCTATTGCAGCCAACATTCGAGCAGAACGGCAGCGAAGAGAATAGGCCTACAAAAAATTTTCATTTCGTTTCTTTGTCGTCACACTGCTACCAGGTTGTTGCCCAGTGTCGTGGTTTTCTGTTTTGTCTTGCGCTGTTCTGGTGGCTTGGGTGATTGTTATTTTTGCTCTTTGACATGATTCTGCTATGCCATCTAACTATCTTTTCGTTAGCATTGTACCACTAAAACTTATAATTAGAAGGAGAGGCCACCATCAAGCACGAGAAAGGGAGAGCAGCCAAAACAAGTGTCTTATTATGAGAGTAATGCAACAATATAAGAAGCAGTGGTGGTCAAAGCTAATTTTTGTTAGTGGGCCAGACACATTTGGGGGAAATCATGGTATTGGGTTAGGTTATATTTTAATTTATACAATAATAAATACACGTTAAAATTATTTTTGGTGTTCATGACCACTGGCTCTGAAAGCGCCCGATAAGGTGGAAAAAAAACACGCTCAGCTGCAAATTGGAGTCTTTAAAAATGTTGTCTAAGGAGGGTAAACAGACGAAAGATTAATTTCATTACCCCGGGTTGTAGCCCATATGGTACGCCCCCGGCCCAGAGTATTACGCCCCACCCAAAGGGTATTGCACGAAATTTGTACCTTAGCAAAACCATAAGGTTCACTGGAAAAAATACCCGTGAACAGATTGACGGGTTTTGAATTTTTTCTTCTTCCAACGTTCCATATCGATAACTTGTTAAACCATCTTTGTGATTTATATGTAATCGGAGCTTTAGAGCGATTTATGTTGGCCAGTTATACCGAGATGGACTCCAGGGGGGTAGAAAGCGTGGAAGACCCAAGACGACCTGGAGGAGAATGATAGAGCAAGAACTGAAGGAAATGAATCATAGCTGGGAATACAAACAGAGGAAGGTCATGAACAGGGGAAAAATGGTGTACGTTTGTTGCGCCCAAACGCAAGGGCGTAACAGGCTAAAGAAAGAAAGAAAGCATGACCTACAAATAGGCCAGATATTCGATTTCATGGCTTTTTATTTACTAGGTAGCTTCCTAGTTCTCTACTGTAGTGGCCTCTTACGACATAACCCTTTTAGGTTTGCACTGTTACTATTCTTTGCTCCTTTGTGGCCCGGAACACACAGGCCAGTCTGATTCAAACATACACATTTAGAAAAGCAACAAGGTTTAACCACAGATACTTTATAGTAGTACTTTTTTAACTTCCTTGTTTAAATAGTTAGAATAGAGAGAGACCCGACTCTTGAACAGCATGGAAAGGTGAAAATCAATATAAAAACATTACAGTCAGCAGGGCCATGCGGTATATTTTCTCAGTATGATGCAAGTCTTCGAAATGTAGTCAGGGCCGTGCGGTATATTTTCTCAGTACGATGCAAGTCTTCGAAATATAGTCAGGCCGTGCGGGATATTTTTCCAGTATGATGGTCATGGGAAAGTAGGCCCGGACCGTGCGGTATATTTCAGTATGATGAAGTCTTCGAAATGTAGTCAGGCCGTGCGGTATATTTTTCAGATGATGCAAGTCTTCGAAATGTAGTCAGGACCGTGGGTATATTTTTCAGTATGATGCAAGTCATGGAAATGAGTCAGACCGTGCGGTATATTTCTAGTATGATGCAAGTCTTTGAAAAACCGCCCCCTTTAAAAGTTTTTCTTTAAAATAACTCACTTGTTATTTTGATTTCACCGTTTATGCCGCCTCCCTTACGGTGCCACCTGATGCGACCGTCTCTCTGTATCACGGCACGGCCCTGACAGCCGTTCAAGCCTTCAACGCTTAGTTTATTTCAGACAAGTTCTGTTTGCTGAAAGATCGACGACAAAGCACGTTCTCCATAGTTACCACGACAGTACATTAATGTGAAATTATGTTCCTAGCTCATTGGGTCCAGTGTACTTTTCCATCTGGGGGACTAGACCAGTCCAAACCTGATCACGATCAGTGTACTTTGCTTTCAAAAAACCCGCTTGAACCAAATTTTGTAACTACTGCTAATCACTAGACCATCCTAGAAGACCGACCAAATAAAATTGAAAAGTTGGAACAGTATCTAAATAATAGTTCATGAGAATGATTTCTTATCTCTGACCTATAGTTTTGGGGTTCACTGCCTTATATGTTTGAGTGATTGGACAATCATCACTGCACTTCGGTGACTAACCATGTGTGCATTGATCCGGGTTTTATGAAGGTGGGACAGCTGACACTCTAGAATGTGTTAAACTGTCGTACTGTTTATAATACCACTTTATGGGCAGTGTAGGACAGGAGGGACACGAGCCTGTGGAATTAATGGCCGATGGCTAGTGCAGTGAAACTGTTCAGGTTAGGATGTTTCTTTTTGCTTTCAAGAAAAACTTTAGCCTTACCGTGATTGAACCGGTCTACCGCATGGGAGCGCGGTTTTAATCCATTCGGCCCGGGTACTTTCCCCTAGAGGTGTTTAGGTTTGAATCTGTTCATGTGTTATGATGAGTTGGAGTCTCAGATGGTGATCGGTTTTTCCTTGAAAGCTGGTTGTTATTGTCTAGGGTTGGCTACGTGTCGTAAACCTCTCATTCCGTGATTCCATGGTCCGTTTGTTCAGCCAACTTTATTTGTTGTCGTTAGGGTTTTCTTTGCGTATGTAGAGTTGTTGCTGTGATTGGTTGTTTTGTGTTGACCCTTTCTTTGCCTAGGCTGTCTAACATAAGTACAAAGAAAACTTTTTTGCTATAACATGTCTTTTATATGGATACAAATCATCATCAAATAGCTTGTCCTGAACAGAACCTTGCCACCCCAACAGTCCTCCAGAACTTTTCTCATAGGCCAGATGTCCTGCCTCTGCAGCCGTCATGTTCAAACCATCAGTTACATCCTGAATACATCTTTCCCATGGTCCTCCTCTTCTCTTTGCGGTATGCCTCCTTCCATGATGATCTTCTCCCGCCCTTCATGTCTTTTTTATATGTCCAAAATATCTCAATTTTCTCTTTTTTATTTGTAGCATCAGTCAGACACAAATACAAAGAAGAAATATGCTAAGGTTTCATCTAAGACTAAAAGCAACACAGAAAAGGGATACAAAATATATTGTTTATTTCAACAAAAATACAGCAACTGATGAAAGTTGTTACAAAAAAAATGTACAACAACAGAACATATTGACAGCACAATCCTTCCATGTACACAAACAAAGTGTCTAGAATGAAGTCTGGGTGAAGGCTACCTTTTTAATGTGCTTCGATGTCGGTGCATGCACATACCGATGATGATTTCTAATTTTCTCCCAACTCAGAAAGCGTGGATACACATATAAACCCACACAAAATTAACAATAACATACCCACAAACATCTACAAACTCTGCTTCCACACATATAAACCCACATAGAATTTCATGCACACAACTGTCATGATACTTCCTGCTGCCTGATCCACTTCTCGATACTGGTCATCAAATAAATGGTTGCCTATGCTCTAAATGTGGCACCTTGTAAGTGCTTCTGGATAAGTAGCCATTGTAGAATGATGTTGCTGTCATTTTTTTCTTAATGACAATGCTGGCAAAAGCAACCCAACCGTCCTGTAAAGTATTTGAATCAATTAAAAAATAGTGTTTGTTTATGTTTGTTCTTATCAACCATGCGAACTACTTGTTGTACTACTACTAATACAAGAGGTGTGATACGTCGATCTTATCAACCACGCTAACTACTTGTTGTACTACTACTAATACAAGAGGTGTGATACGTCGATCTTATCAACCACGCTAACTACTTGTTGTACTACTACTAATACAAGAGGTGTGATATGTCGATCTTATCAACCACGCTAACTACTTGTTGTACTACTACTAATACAAGAGGTGTGATATGTCGTTCTTATCAGCCACGCTAACTATGTGTACTACTACCAATACAAGAGTGATATGTCGTTCTTATCAACCATGCTAACTACTTGTACTACTACTACTACTACAAGAGGTTTGATATGTCGTTCTTATCAACCATGCTAACTACTTGTTCTACTACTAATACAAGAGGTTTGATATGTTGTTATTATCAACCACGCTAACTACTTGTTGTACTACTACTAATACAAGAGGTGTGATATGTCGTTCTTATCAGCCACGCTAACTACTTGTTATAATACTACTAATACAAGAGGTGTGATATGTCGATCTTCTTCTTCGAACGCTCCATATTGACCCCTTGTTAAACCATTCTTTGTGATTTGTATGTGATCCGAGTCTAAGAACGATTGTATGTGCCAGTATATGCACCTACAAGTGGGCTAGCACATCCGATTTTGATGTTTTTATTTACTAGGTAGCTTCCTAGGCCCTATTGCAGTCACCTTAATGGCATGCCTTGTAGTTCACAGTGTTACTATTCTTTGCTCCCCATGCTAGCCCCGGCAACACACAAGCAAGATCACATACAAATCACAAAGAGTGGTTTAACAAGTGATCAATAGGAGCGTTTTAATAAAAAATATTTGACAGTTTAGATAAGAAACAATCTGTAAGCTGCTGATATATTATGTCGTATGTCTCAAGTGTATTTTGAAATAATCAGGAAAATATGTGAGGAAATAAAATGCAGAAATATCCATGAATTACACCACATTTATTTTTAATTGACCCTTACGGCAGTGCACGCGGATGGACTCCAATTATGGCTGAACGAGTAAAAACTGCAGTGGCGTCATTCTATCGACTGAGAACTGCTCAGAATTTGTTTAATTGCATATTGCTCTATAAGGCTCCCGCCTTTGGCTCTGATTAAGTGGGTACTACACTGTGTTCTTAGTCAATAGGAAATTAAACAAATTTGAGCAATATATTTGAAAGAATGATGACACTCAGTTTTACACGCTGAACAGTAACTGTGTCCCTCACTGTGGCACTACAGGATAAAACTCAATTTAAAAAAGTACAACTCAATTTGAGATAAGAACTGAGGTGAGATAATGGAACCTTTTGTCTCTCTTCCTCTTCTTTTGACCTTCTCTGCTTTCTGCCATTAGGCGTCGCAGTACACTCTCTGTTGCTTGATATGCTGTTGTATTGTGGAGTTTTAAGATGTCTGTAACTCCATCAACCATCTTTTTCTTGGTCTGCCTTCGTCTTGATGATTTCCATTTTCAGGTTAGTCGCTCTTGTAACTGGTGTATTCAGGTTCATTCTCACCAGATGGCCAAACCATTTGAGTCTCTGTCTTCCAATGAATTTAACAACAGGTGTTGTTCCGACTGTTCTTCTAATTTCCACATTTTTTATATGGTCTCTTCTTGTTTTATTTACCACTTTCCTCAAACATCTCATTTCACAGGTGGTAATTTTTCTTTCTTGCTGGCCTTTAAAATAAAACACCATTATGGATTAGAAAATAAAATTTATTGACAATGACTAGGCATCTTAAAGATCTAGATTGTGCAAATGGTGTCGATATTTTTTTCTTATAGAGTTCTCAGATTCCAGACACGCCTGAGTGGTTACCGAGTCAAATTTAGGGTGTAAAGAATAGAACCACTGCTCCTGCCATGCATGTCGTAAGAGGCGACTAAGGAGGTTTGGCTGAAATCGGATGCACGGTCAACTAGGGAATGCTAACCCGAAACAAATGCTTGCAGAAAACGGATGCAGGCTGTAAGGCGCATAACATGGTGCAACAACCCCTCACAATGAGGAGTGGGATAACGGATTCTACGGTCGGCAATCTGCCTCGGAGAGTTAGCCATGCAGTAAGAATGTCAGACCTGCCATCACGGGGGTGGCCAAAACTTACTGCGGGAAGAGGTCGGCACAAACAGGGAAGCAGAAATCATAGGAATTATATCCTACAGAACTGTCCCCAGTGTGCAGACTTGAGAAGAAAGAGGTGGCCACCCACACTAGTGTCCAAGGCAAACTGTATGGCGTGGCTGATAATCTGAGACAAACAGCTGCCTTTGTTGGAGAATTCGAAGTCCCAATCTAGTGAGAACGCTGAAGAAGAAGATTCCAGACAAAATTAGAATATAAGAATAGACATTTAACATCTGAAAATCCAAATAGTTACTTACCTTACATTTGATCCAGAGAAGATCGTTTATCTTATCATATACTGGCAGCCCAGGGAGACTAGATGAGTCCAAGGCAATACCTGAAAGACATTTTCAAATAGATATGCTAGTGTATATTATTATATTCCTCTCACACTTTTATACGTTACATCGCCCGCGTGTTGCCGGGGCTCCCAAGAGGAACAACGAGTAGTAACACTGAGACCTACAAGACATGTGTAAGAGGCGAAAGGTTAGGAGACTGGGGAATTTTTACCCTAAAAATAAAAAGGGTTTGGGGCAGAAATTGGATGTGCTGGCCTTTTTGGGGGTGGCCACAATCGGGCACAATGTACAATCGCCTTAGATCAGATATAAATCACACAGAGGGGTTTAAAAATCCCCCATAGGGGAGCACCCCCGCTGCAAATGTTTTAAAAACTTTTGGCACTTGGGGCAAAAAACCTGTTGACACAACATTAGAAAATTTTAGAAAACCCTGCTGACATAAATTAACTTAGAAACCCCCCTGTTGATATAACATTAGATTTAGAAAACCCCTCGGGGAAATAACATTAGCATTTGGGGCCAAACCCCAACAAAAAATTTTAAAGATTTAGAAACCCCTTGTTGACATAACATTACATTTGGGAAAACCCCTGCGGGGAATAACTTTCGCTTTTGCAGCCAACCCTGGGGACAAAAACATTGGGCACTTAGCACAACCCCCCCGGGACACAACTTTTTAGCATTTTAGCACAACCCCTGTTGACACAAAATTAGCACAAAAAGGGCCAACCTCGTTGACACAACATTACACTTAGAAAACCCCTTTTACACAACATTACATTTGCAAAAACCTGGGGAAACAGCAAAAAGCAAACACAAAGTGCTGAAAAGGTTAAAAAAATAAAAAAACAATACACAGAACTTTTTGACCAAAACACCTTTACGGAAAATACAACAGAAGTGAGAATTTTAAAAACATTACATAAGAATGTTTTAGTCATTTTGTTCTGCCCGGGTGTGGTTGTGGGGATCCCACACGATGCTTGTGTGAAAAGACCTGAACTGGTTTTCCTAAAGCCACGTTTTGTTATTGAAGATTTTTTCATGCAAGTCCGGGGAAATATGCATGTTATGCGATCACGCCACGGCACTTGGGCATTCCCATGCATGCTCTGTCCTCCGCTGAAAGCAGCCACCCCAAAGTCCTTTTGGGGCTCACCGTACTCCATGAAAAGGGTTGATTACTATATTTTCTCCTCTCCCCGAAGACGACACTGCTGGGCATGTCCCCCCCAACGCCAAATTTCTAAAATTTGGGGCCCAGTGTCTAAACATCCAATGAACAAAAACGGGAGACCCACGGCTTTGAGAATGGGCCCTGTCCAAATTTCCGCCCGTTTTGGAGTTGGGGATTTTTTGGGGAAAAAAGGCCTGACGCCTTTCCCGGGACCCCCGGGATGTCCAGGTGTGTAAGCCAAGTCTTTTTTCTTGAGATGTTCCCCGAATGCTGTCCCCCCTTTTCCCAAAACACGCATATTCCAGATTCAATGGGGTTGGCTATTTCCCCTTTTGGTCTGATAGATGATCGAGCTAACCTGTTGCTAAAGCCACCCATGACAGACCCTTTTTGGGGGGCAGGTTTCCCCATATTCATGCTCAAAGCCGTTGTCTGGGGCCCACCAAAAGTCCTCATGAAGGGCAATTTTCCTGGGCTAAAAAGGCCCACGATGATCTGGTTCCGTGTCTGACAGAGCCATGGGGTGTAGATAATGATATCATCTGGATGGGGGGGCCCTCATCCACGGGTGAACCCCCCCGCATTGACGACCCCCCGGGGCCTATTCTACAGGGGTCTCCCAAGTGTACGGGACAACCATGGTGTAAGAACATACCCTTTGATATAGGATCCTTTCCCTTTTTAATGTCTCAGCTCATCTAGAGTACGGGACTTTTTTTAAATAACATCCTCTGCCCCGGCCATCCAGGATCGGCCTCTTTTTCAATCCCCTTTCCCCCTTTTTTTTTCCCAATGGAGGGTGAGGGATGATTTTGTCAGCAAAAACCCCTCAGATAAGTTTTTACCTGTGCGATTTTGTGTCTGATGGCCACCCGGGCAATAAAAGAATAGCGCATTCCCCTCACATGAAGTGCCCCGTGTAACTAAGTATGCCTATCGTTCATTTTGGACCCCCCCCAATTTATCCAGCAGGTTCTGCTTACGGGGTCAGAAGGCCAAGACCATAGTCCACCACTCTCAGCACTAGCCCTTTGAAAAAAGAAGCAGCAGACGTTGTTCCTTTCCCCCATAACTTTGGGGGAAATTCCCTTTTTTGCCTTTTAGGAACTTTCCCAACATGATTTCAAAAAATGACAGGGTTTTGTCAACTGTTATACCAAGATATTTGAGTGTTTCGCTTTTTTTTATGTTTTTTGTTAAAATGCTGACAACTGGGTAGGTGTTTTTACTATGTGAGGAAGAAAACCCAAACCAGAGAAGCCTTGCGGGGTCTACATCTGCAATTTTTAATCTATGCCATTTTTTGCAAGCAGGGGTGTTTAAAAATATTTTGGGCCAAACAGGCAAATGCTTAGTGACTGTTTTAATTAACACTTGAGGGATATAAAAAATGCTCTGTGACCACTGTAGCCACTCATTTCAATGGAACGGGCGATTTGGGAGTTTATGTCCGGGGTCAGGGCCCATTGATCATGTTCCTCTGATGATAAAATTTTCCATTTGCTCTGAAAATTTGGGTTTTATTTCGTTATATGGTCCCTTTATCCCTTATTGACTAAAAACGCCCCACATTCATATGCTTGTTAGTACTTTCTTCTCATACTTCATTTCAAAAATTTTGATATGTTCAATGTATATGTTATATATATATATATATTTGTTTTTTTATTGTTTTTTTTTTTCCACTTCATTTTTTGCATTCATTTAAGTATCCTTTTTTATCACAGATTTTCATTGTAGGACTCCCGGGGATGACTTGCCGTAGTCTATATGTAGTGGGGCTGTAAAATTTTGGTTACCCTGTTTGTATCGTTTGGGTTTGATAAAGGCCTTTAGTAAAAAAAACTTTTATGTATTGTTATTTTTTTTGAAAACAAAGAACTTTGTTATTAAGTTTCCCCATTGCTACATAGTTTTATTGCAGTTTTCCCTTTTATATTGATAATCCCAAACAGAAACAAACATCACAACCTTACTACAAATGCCCCACAAAAATTAACAACCTTGCTACAAATATCTACCCCACATTATCAAATTTTGCTAAAAAATGTCTACACAACATTATCAAAACCCTTTATTACAAATATTACACAACATTATCAAAACCCTTTGCTATAAATGTCTACAGAACATTATCACAACTCATATAAATTTTCTGAACATTATCAAAACCCTTTGCTAAAAATTTTCACACAACATTATCAAAACCCTTCATAAAAATGTTTTAACACAACATTATCAAACCGGGGCCAAATATCTACAAAAATTATCACAACCTTGCTACAAATGTCTACAAAACATTATCCAAAACCCTTAAGTAAAATCTACAAACATTATCAAAACCCCTTCCCACAAAGTCTACACAACTTTTCACAACCTTGCTGCAAATGTCTACACAACATCATCACAACCAAACAAATATCTAACAACATTATCAAAACCCTTTGCTAAAAATTTTCTAAAACATTATCAAAACCTTTTTTTAAAACATTTACACAACATTATCAAAAACCCTTGCTACAAATATCTACACAACATTATCACAATTTTGCTACAAATGTCTACACAACATTATCACAACCTTGCTAAAAAATGTCTACACCAACATTATCCAAACCCGAAACAAATATCTACACAACATTATCAAAACCCTTCTACAAATATCTACACAACATTATCACAACCTTGCTAAAAATATCTACACAACTTTAAATTACAACCTTGTTGCAAATTTTCAACAACATTATCACAACCTTGTAGTTATCTACACAACATTATCAAAACCCTTTGCTCAAAAAACAAAAAAAAAACGTCCATTTAAAAACAAATGAAAAAGAGGAACCCAAAAAAACTAATTTAAATGTAACTAACCCCCACTCCCAGATGGGGCAAGAAAAAAGGCGTAAAAGAAACAAACCGGGTTTCCCCGTTTTCCTCCTAATCATATCAATCAATCGAACCGTAGCCTTGCCAGTCTGTTCGAGTTCCATCTGGGGAAAAGAGCAATGGAATATTTCAAGAATTATATAAATTAATATTTTTCCCTTTTTGGAATAAAGTAACTAAAAAGGGATGAACTATCTGCTTCCAGTAAACTTTTTCCCATTTTTATTTAATGAGAGATTTTGTCTTTCTATCACCCCCATAAAGATTTGGGTTTATTCTATCACCCCCCAATGAGAGACTTGTCTTTCTGTCACTTCCCAATGAAAGCCCCTTCATTCCCCAAGAGAGACTTGTTTTGAACTTCGGTTTCATGAAGATTCTGTATTGTCTGTAAAGTTGTCTGCATTCTGTTTGGTCCAGTCAATAAATGACAGGGGGCTTTTTAATTTTGGGGAGCAAAAAATAAAAAATGTAAATAAGAAAGGGTTTTTAACAAAAAATAATGAAAAAAAGTTACACTCATTGTGTAACAGAAAGATTTTATTACACTTTGACTAGCCCCATGGGTGAAACAACTTTCAGCATTACACTTTGACTAGATTTAAAACGCACAGCATTTTCAGCATTACATTTTGAGATAATTTCTCCACAGAATAAGTCTTACCATATGTTACCCCTTTATCTGATTGGGAACTTCCTCTATAAAGTTTTGAAACGTGATAACATGTCAACAATTTTAAGATAGAGAAATGTTGTCAAATTTTAAACAGAACATATATGGACAATATTTTTTGTGCAATGAAGATTCTCTGAAAACCCAACTAACTAACCAACCATCTACAAAAAGTCAACAAAAACTAACTAACTAAACCAACCAACAACTCCCCGAACCCAACCCAACCAACCAGCTAATTAAAAGTCAACAAATAATTTAAACTAACAAAACCAAATAATTAAAAAATTTTAATTTCGTAATCTTTTTTCTTTAGGGAACATTTTGTTTTTTTTGGTTTCATAAAATTGTAAGGAAAATGGTTGCCTTCACATACAAAATTTGCTGAGACAAAAAATTTTGGGGTGGGGGGGAAAAGGGGGGGAAAAATGAAAAAATTATTTGATAACAATACACAACTGACAATTTTACTGATTTTAAAAGTGAAAACTACTTTAACACAGACCAAAACCAACACCCACGGGGCAGGTTTTTGAGAATAAAAAACCAGGACACTGATGAACAATAAACCCAACGGGGTCACAAAAGTTCATCTCATTAGATGGCGGATGTTGAAATATTTTTAAAACCCTCGCTGATGTCCCGGGGAGCTCAGGGAAAAAGTTTGATACCCCTTAATAGCCAATTGCCGGATGTTGCTAGGGTTTCCAAGGGGGGAGCAAAAGAATAGTAACACTGCGAATACTTTGGGCAAGTCATAAGAATGATAAGAGGACCCTTTGGGAAGCCACCCAGTAAAAAAAAAAAGGTGGTAGAAATGGATGTCTCCTATTTAGCCAAAACTGGCAAATGTAAGTCCCCTTAGACTCAGATCACATATAAATCAAAATGTGGTTAAAAGTGGCGAGAGGAAGCAAGAAGAAAAGGTCTTTCTTCTTTTTTTGCGTTGCCTTACTTTTTTTAAAAATTTTTAATTTATTCTTTGTGATATGTTTGATTTTGCCAAAAAAGGGGTATACGTTGCACATTTTTGGGGCCCCCTAAACGCAAGATTTCTACACTTTTGGGGAAAATCCCCATTTCAGCCAAACCCTTTGTCGCCTCCACAGTGTGGAGGAAAAGGTGGCCCCCATTCTTTACACCCCAAATTTGGGCCCCAAACCACTGGCGTGAAGTAAAGCCAAAAACCCTTTTTTTAAAAAAATTTTTAAAAAAATTCAAACTGCATAAAAAAACCCCATCTTCCCGCCTTCTGCTGCCGGGTAATCTCGGGAGTTGGTCTGTTGTACATGAATCTGGGAATAAAAACTCTGTCTGTTGTAGAACGGGCCCCAATATCAAAATTTTAAAAGAGAAATAACAATTTGTACTATCAGATATTCATTAAGTAGCTTGCCCCTTTCTGGAACTTCTAGTTTCCCATGACAGCAGCCCCAGAAACTTTTTTCCCCAGTTTTGGGGTCGGCGTTAGAGTAGAATTTTAGAGGGGGCCAAAGACATCTTTTTCCCCTCTTTCCAGGTTTTCCCTTTCCCTTTTTAATTTTTTTCCCAGGCACCTTTCCCCTTTCCAAAATTATCTTCTAGGCCCCTATGTTATTTAATGCCCCAAAATTTTTAAATTTTTCCCTTTTTTTTTTTTGGTTTTTTTAATATCAACCCGTTGCAGAACAGAAGCATTTGTTCTTTTTTTGTCCATGATATTTCCAAGACTTTTTTTGTAACATTTGTTCTTTTCTCTTTCATGATTTTCCCAAGACTTTCCCGTAACATTTGTTCTTTCCGTTCATGAATTCTAAAAATTTTCCCAACATTTGTTCTTTTCTCCAAAAGATATTCTAAATTTTTCTGAAACATTTGTTCTTTTTTTCTGTCTATGATATTCTAAGTTTTTCTTCTGTAACATTTGTTTTTTTCTCTTTCTAATATTCTGTTTTTCTTCTGTAACATTTGTTCTTTTCTCTGTCTATGATATTCGGGAAACTCTTCTGAACCCTTTTTTTTTCTGTCTATGATATTCTAAGTATTTCTCGGGAAAACATTTGTTTTTTTCTCTGTTCATATTTCCCAAGAAAATTTTAAACTTTTGTTTTTTTCCCCGTCCATGATATTCAAATCCCCCTTCTGAACATTTGTTCTTTTTTTGTCCATTTTTATTTTTGGAAATTTTAAAAAAAATTTTTCTTTTTTCTTCTTCAAACACAATATTGAGAAATTTTTTAAAACCCCCTTTGTCATTTGTATGTGATCCACCCTAAGACTGATTGTACATTGTGCCAGTTTATGCCCCAAATAAGCCAGTACATCCAATTTCTTAATTTTTTTTATTTACTAGGTAGCTTCCTTTAGGTTTTATATCAGTCCCCTTTTTATGACAGGGCCCAGCCGAGGGTATTTATTTTTTGTTTTTGCAGGCCCGGGGCCCAAGGGGGCAGTTTTTGATTCAAAGGCATTAATGATTTTTTTAAAGCCCAATGTTCCATGCCCAAATCATGTTGCCAAGAGAAAATCAAAGGCCTTAAACACTTCTATGCCCGCCTGCCCAGCGTGTTTGAACCGCTTTGACAATGGGACGCCCATGAGTGCGGGAAAATTTTGGGGGGCCGGCAAAAAAGCCACAGGTTCTCCAGATTTACAGGTTCGGGGGGCACGGGAACTGAAGGGTTAGATTTTCCATGGATCTGACCCTGAAACCCTCTGTTTGGATGGGAAAAATACTTGGGTGATAGTTTTTTTGGGGGTTTTGGGTTTTTCCATCTATCTATCTTTTTGGTCTTTCTCTGTTCAAAATTTATCCAAAAAAGACAAAATAAATTTGTTTTTTTTCACAACCCTGAAAGCCTGAACTAATAATAGGATATGTGGTGATATCAAATTTAACATTTTAATGAGGTCCTTTTCAAATTAAATCACACGTTTGGGGAAAAAAATAAGTAGGGGAACTTTTTTTCATACCATAAAGGAATTGGGTTATACAGTGTTAGGTCCGTATTTTTTATTCACCGCTGACATTTCCCGGGGGTGATGTGGTCACTGTCACACTGCGGGGTCTTTCCCTGGGTTTTTTTTCCCCTGGTACCAAATTGAAGCGGGGTTGATTTGAGCGCTGGAAGGGCCTTAAAAAATATTCCATCCCACTGTTGAATTAAACCCCGCCCAAAGTGCATTTTACAAGAAGCACATGACCGGGGAGAAGCCAAGGTATAATAAAAAGATGGCACAAGACGGGATACTACAACAACTTCCATGGGTAAGGTGGGGCCCCGGGACTTTATGAGGGCCTTACAGCGGAGAACGCAGGGGAATCCCCCAATTTTCATGACGCGACGAATAAAAACAACAACTACAGTCAAAGATATGATGGAAAGATGGACAAGAAGATGGAAAAGGACAGATACTACAAAATTTCCCAGGGGTACAGGGAGAAGCAGATTTAGATGGCTGCTAAGGGGAGAACGGGGAACACGAGGGGAAAATCCCCAAATGTGCCATGACATCGATCAAGTAAAAAAAAAACCCGGGAGTCAACCCATGATGGAAAGAGGGGCACAAAAAAGAATTTTAAAACCCACTTCTATAAATTCCTTTTACTGTTTTGGTTTGATGGACATAATGCTAATTCCATTTTTGGAGTCTCCGTTAAGAATTGTGGGGATGTAGAGGTGCTGCCCCGCCACCCCGGCGGGCAAGTTTGGGGTGAACAAAAATTCCACTGAAAAAAAAAAAATGAAGTATTTTAAAGGTTACAATTGAAAAATGCTATTTATGAAGTGTACACAAAAAACTATTGGATAAATCTTTTTTTAATGATGATGTTGGAGACAAAAAAGGGTTGGGGAGGGAAAAAAACCCTCGCCATCTTTAAACTGGGGTTTTAGACTTTCCCCCCCCGTCTCTCTTGGGACACAGGGGATCCCCAAGGTGTTGGGAAACCCCATTCAACTCTTGGGCCCGCACAGAGTTGGGCTTATTTGACACAAAATTTTCACAAAATTTTTTCTACTTGTCTGAAAGGGGATCCCTATAGGTGCTGAACCCCCATTCCCAAATCTATGGCCAGCTACAAAGTTGACTTACTAGACAAAAGATTTTCACAAATTTTTCATTTACAAAAAAGGGAAATAAATAGAGAGTAAAAAAAACAACTTTTTTCTTTCTTTTGCCTTCACTAGATTTGGGGTTTTGGGTTCCCCTAAAAAGGCAGCCCCTCTTCCCAGATTACGAAAAGCCATATAGTTTGTCTTCATCCTTCCACTTTGATTGGGGTTTCAGATTTTTTAAAAAAAGGGAGCCGCCTGCCCCAGATTATCAGGGCCCCCATAAAGGGTTTTTCTTCATGCCTTTACTAGATTGGAATTTCCCGATTCTTTACAAAACAGCCGTCTGCCTGGGGTTATCAGCCAAGGCCTACAGTTTGTCTTCATGCTTTTACTAGATTGGGAATTTTAGATTCTCTAATAAAGGCAAACCGGCCTTTTCCCAGATTATCAGCCACGCCAAAAGTTTGTCTTCAATGCCCCACTAGATTGGGATTTTGGGCTTAATAAAGGCAGCCCCTGACTCAGATTATCAGCCACGCCAACAGTTTTTCTTCATGCCCCCACCAGGGTTGATTTTTGGATTTTTCTAAAAAGGCAAACCCCTCCGCCCGTTACCCCGCCCGGGCCCCCGTTTGTCTTTTGAGTTTTCACGGGTTGGGATTTCGGATTTTCTTTAAAAAAGGCAAACCCCCACTCAGATTATTTGGGCCCCGCCTACAGTTTGTCTTGATGCTAGTGGAATAATTTTTTTTTTCTCAAGCTTAAAAAATGGGGCTTTTTAAAGGGTATAATTCCATGATTTCGTTTCCCTTTTTTTTCCTTTTTCCCGCAAGTAAATTTTTGGCCACCCTTTTGGGTGGTAGGTTTGATATTCCATTTCGTGGGGTAAATCTCTCTGAGGCAAATTGGCAACCGGGGGGGAATCCCAAACCCATTCCCATTGTGAGGGGGCGTTGCACCATGTTATGCGCCTTTTGGGCCCGGGCACTGTTTTCTGGAAGTATTTTTTTGATTAGCATTCCCAGCGGGGCACATGCCTCTGATTTCAGCCAAACCTCCTTAGTCCCTTACGACATGCGTGGCAGGTAACAGGGTTTTAATCTTTTCACCCAAATTTGGGGAATGAATCTTCGGGGAAAAAAAAAGGGCAATCAGGAAAAAAAAAATTTACCAAACACACCCGGGAAACCCCAACCCCATTTTTTAGACACCCAGCCCAGCCCTGCAGATTAGCGGTTTTACACAACCACCTAGCCTTTTAAAAGAAAGTTTTTATACCATGGGAAATATATTGAGGTCAGGGTTAGGGGCGTCATTTTGCCTTTTATCAAGATGTGGTCAAAATTAAAAACCCAAAAAGTTAACATTAAACAAAGATGTGGTTAACATCAAACTAAGATGTGGTTAAATCAAACCCCAAAATGTGGTCAAAATCAAACCAAGATGTGGTCAAATCAAACTAAGATGTGGTTAAATCAAAAACCCAAAATGTGGTCAACATCAAAAATGGTGTGGTCAACATCAAAAAAGATGTTTAACATCAAACCAAGATGTTAACATCAAACTAAGATGTGGTTAAATCAAACCAAGATGTGGTTAAACCCAAAATAAATTGGTTAACATCAAACCAAGATGTGGCAAAATCAAAAACCCAAAATGTGGTCAACATCAAAAACCCAAAATTTTGGCCCAAAATAAACTAAGATGTGGGGTTTAAAATCAAAAACCCAAAATGTGGTTAACATCAAACCAAGATGTGGTTAAATCAAACCAAGATGTGGTTTTAAATCAAAAAAGATTTGGGTTTAAAATCAAACCAAGATTGGTTTAAAATTAAACCAAGATTGGGCAAATCAAAAAACCCAAAATGTGGTTAACATCAAACCAAGATGTGGGAAATCAAAAAACCCAAAATTTGGGTTTAAATCAAACCAAGATGTGGTTAACATCAAACCGGGGTGTGGTTAAATCAAAAAACCCAAAATGTGGTCAAATCAAACCAAGATGTGGTCAACATCAAAACCCAAAATGTGGTCAAATCAAAAACCCAAAATGTGGTTAAATCAAAAAAAGATTTGGGCAACATCAAACCAAGATGGGGTTTAAAATCAAACCAAGATTGGGGGGTTAACATCAAAATAAGATGTGGTCAACATCAAACCAAATTTGGGCAACATCAAAACCCAAAATGTGGGGTTTAAATCAAACTAAGATGGGTCAACATCAAACCAAATGTGGTCAACATCAAAAAATGTGGTTAACAAAAACCAAAAATGGGTCAAACAAACCAAGATGTTAAATCAAACCAAGATTTGGGTTTAAATCAAACCAAGATGGGTTAAACCAAAAAAAAGGGTCAAATCAAAACCCAAAATGTGGTCAACATCAAACCAAGATTTGGGTTTAAAATCAAACTAAGATTGGGCGCATCAAACCAAGATGTGGTCAACATCAAACCAAGATGTAAACATCAAACCAAGATGTTAAAATCAAACTGACTTTTTACTTCCAAATATTTCTTGGGACCCCAATTTCTTCCAACCTTGGGGGAAATTTACAAATCTAACAAAATTCCACTCCCACTATGGAATTGATCCAGAGTCCATGCAACTACCGCGTTCATTAAATACACCATCAAGGTTATCACTTGTTTCCAAGTGTTATATAATAAAAAGGATTTAATAAAGAAAACTTGAATAACCCTTTCTCAAATAAAAACTTTAATAACTTAATAAAAAAAAATTTAAAACTTACTCAAATAAAAACTTTTAACTTACTAAAATAAAAAATTTTTAAAAAATTACTAAAATAAAAACTTTAATAACTTAATAATGAAAAAATTCCAAATTTCCTTGGTATTAGATGACCAAATGATGCTAAGACTTAACATCATAAAATGTGTTTTTTATCCAACTTTTCAAAAAGGGGACCCCCGACCAGACATGTTAAGGGGCATGTATAGTTTGGGCACGGGTTTTCTCTTAAGAGAATAATTTAAAAACAAGAAATTAAAACAAGACTAAAACAATTAAACCATGTATCATCATCATTGTCAGATCATCCATCTATTCCCTCATCCTCATCATATCATCCACCATCTATCCAATTTTTCCCCTTTTCAGATCATCCACTAATTCCCATCATTTTAAAACTATTATCAGACCCCCGATAACCCGGGGTTCATGAACCCGGTCCAGTTTGAGGTACCAAAAAACCAAATTCCAGCAACCCCGAATTTAAATTTCAAAACCTGTCAGTAAAAAGGGGTTTTGGGGGAAGGATTGATTTCATTGACCAGGTTTTACCCCATACGGCCCCGGTCCCTCCACAGAAATGGACGCCACCTGCCAGAGGTTCACAAAGCACAAACCCGGAGCTCCAGCAAAACCTTTGGGGGGCTCTTGAAAAAACCCGTCGAATAAGTTTGAAACACCAACATTTTCTAAGAATTTATAAAGATGGGGTTAAATTAAGGAAACCATGAATAGTGGAGGGAGAGTTTACATTCACCCGATGCCACTACTTTTTTCTTGAGTACCCACTGGGCAAAAATGTTCCAACTATAAAACAGAACTTAACCCTCCAAATGGCAGGACGCACATTTAAGAATGTTGCAGGCAAGATGGTTTTTTCTGTTTGTGGTCCTTTTTTTCCATCACAGATGGGGTATCCGCGAGGCATCTATTGATGAATGTCTGCAACACTTTGGGTTCCCTTTTGTTATTCTCCCGGGCTTTGCACCAAAGGAAAAACAGGGCCTTTAATTTGAGTTAAAAATTTTCTTAGTTTTATTCCCGGGAGCTTCAACTTTTTTTCTAATTTGTAATCTTTATTAAAATTCCATCCCCGGGCAGACACAAAAAATAGTATGATATAAAAACCCAAAAATTTTTACAGACAAAAGTTGATACATACCGGGTTTTTTACTGGGGTGGACAATTTTAGAGTTTGAATAAATGTTTATCACTTGAAGACATTATCTGATAGAAAAAAAGCAAAAAAAATAGATAAGATTTTACATTTTTTTTTGGGGAAGAGGTTTTCATAAAATTGAAGGTAGTGGGTTTAAAAGGATTACATCATTCAGTTCCATATGAATTTTTTTTTTAAGATTCCCGGGTTGTTTCAGGAACCCAGGGGTTTTTGCTTTGAGCAACAGTCTAGACCAGGTTTCCCCCAAATGGGACCAAGGGACCACAGGGGGTCCCTGGGGTTTGGGGAAAAAATATTATGATCTTTTATATTTCAAACAGAAAAAAACATTTTAACATATTTTAAAAAAAGAAAAAAACTAGTTCCCAAAATCAAAAACCCCACCCGACCGGAGTCTAAAAAGTCTGACACAAAAATGAAAGATCATTTTAAGTTTCCAGTCTGAGAACATTGTTTCCATTAACAAAAAGATAAATTTTTTTCCCCCCCATTTTTATATAGAAACTTTTGGGGGTTTTCTAAAAGAAAAATATTTAAAGGGGGGAAAAAATGAAAATTTGGGGGAAAAAGTGAAGGGGTTTTCCATTTTTCAGGGGAAGGATGGAGCCATTTTGAGAAACCCCTTTTCAATGGGGAAACGTCCTTTTACCTTTTTGTCCCCCTAGATAAGTTATGTCCAAATAAGGGGATAGGAGGAAAATGGAAACTTAACAAACACCTTGTTAGAGGTATAAGAATTTAATTAATTAAAACAGAACGGTGGATTAATTTTTTTTGCCAAAAATTTAAAAAGGGGAAAATTAAAAGACCTAATGACTGGGCCAGAAAATGGTAAAAATGAACCCCACCAACCATTAAAATTATTTCTCCGCTTTTGTGGAGATAGGGGGTTTAAAAGGTTTTCCCCCATTCCCCTCTCTGGCTGTTATTTTATGACTTCAAGGATTTAAATTGGACCAATCATTAATCAGATAAGATATAATTTTGTAAAGGGTTGTTCTTCAAAAAGGGCAAACCGGATTAGAGAAAGGAATAAGACACTGAGAAGCAAAACCAGATTAGAGAAAGGAATAAGACACTGAGAAGCAAAACCAGATTAGAGAAAGGAATAAGACACCCAGAAGCCCAAAACCCGATTTTGGGGAAAGGAAAAGACACCGAGAAGAAAAAAAAGATTAGAGAAAGGAATAAGACACTGGGGAAGCAAAACCAGATTAGAGAAAAAAAGAAGACACTGTGGTTCAGGGTTGAGGGGAAAAAAAGAAGACACTGTGGAAAACAGGATTAGAGAAAGGAAGAAGAACTGTAAAAGGGAAAAAAGGGAATTTGAGGAAAAAAAAGAAGACACTGTGGTAAAAACAGGATTAGAGAAAAAAGGGCATTTAAAAACAGGATTAGAGAAATGAAAAAGACTTATGAATGAAATTTAAAATTTTCTACTTTTCTGGGAACAAAAAAAGTTAACTTACCTATTTTCAAAAAATGCTTTTAGAGTTCCCAAAGAAAACTCATCCGTCTAAAAATAATACTCCATGGGCTTGATCTAGATTTAAAATTTCTTTGGGGGATTTTTATCTGGGAAAAAAAAAACATCCAGGGGTATAAAAGTATAAAGCCTTTTTGAGCAAAAGGCCCCGGGACATCGAAAGAAGGAGGCGAGAAAAAACATGGAGACAGATTTTTGGGAAAACAGGAAAAAAGAAGGAGTTGGGAGGGAGCCAAGGAGAAGCCAGAGAAGGGAAAACTTTTTGGAGAGTTGTTTAGGGCCTTTGCCCCAACCCGGGTAAAAAAAGGGAAAAGAGAGAGAGAGAGGGGAGCAACAAAAAAGGGAGATTTAAGGGCTTTTTGGTGAGGGGGGTTTGGTTTCTTCTTGGGTTCAAAGGTATTTTGGTTTTGCCTTTCCCCCTGGAGCCATTTTGATATTTTTTGCAGAGATCCCTTTAACCCAGTGTAGATGGGGCTGTTCCCCGGGTTTACTAAGAATATGATAAAACGAGGTCCTATGTCCAAATTGAGTAAAGTAACTCTTTGGGAGTTCAAAATCGAGAAGAGAAGGCCGGAAAGCTGTTTCAGGCAAAAATTCCCTTTGGAAAAAATTAAAAAAAAACTTCCTGCAAACTATCTTCACATTAGCTAGCAAAAATTTTTTGGCAACATCTGAAAGCCAAAATTAAGATTCCCAAGGTGCTGTGTCCCTAGTCCCTTTTCCCCTTTGGTTTCTTCTTTGTTTTTTAACTATGCCTTGGGAGAAGGGGGGTAATTTATAGTGATGTTTTTAAGGGGGTTTTTTCTGACTGTTCCTCCCCCAACCTTTGGGTAGTTTAAGAATAAAAAACACAGAAATCCTTTTTCGGAACTATTTTTTGCTGATGATGCTTCCCCAGTCACAAAAAGTGAGGGACAAGCAAAACCCCAATCAAAATATTTAAGGATGTGCCTGTTTGGGGGGCTTGGAAGGGGGGCAAAAAAATGAAAACCAACCCACAAGAACAGTAGTAAGAGGCGAATTTAGCCACCTAGAAAAAGTGCCCAAAAAAATTTATGGCTCCAAGGGAAACTGGCACAACCCTAAATCACCTTTGGCCCGGGTCACATAAAACCCCAAAAAGGGGGTTTCCCAAATGGTCGAAGGACATTCGAAGAAGGAGCTATGGATGCAAACTATTTTCATAAGTGTCCCCCAAAACAGTGGTTTCATGCCAGGGGAAATTTCTACATCAGCAAAAATCATTCTGAATGGCAAAAAATCTAAACCATTTTAAAAAAGTTGCTATCTTGTGTCTACTGTCACTGCCAGCCTCTATTCATGAAGAAATCAATGCAAAATGAAAAAGAACAGGGGCTACCGATGGAGATAATTTAAAAAGATTATGGATAAAAAAAAATTGAAATTTGGGGGAAAATTTAGATTTATTGGGCCTTTAAGGGGTTTAAATAGTTAGTTATTGGGGTATTTTTTTAGCAAATGGATAGTTTTCCTGCCCCATGAATTTGCTTTTGTTTATGATAATTTCTCAGCAACATGGGTAACTTTTCCTCCATGTAATTAGCCAGTTACTATGATATTGCTCAGAAACAAAGTTTTCTCCCAAACCCAGAATTTTGCTTAAATTACCATGATATCGCCAGAAACATGGGAAATTTAAATAAGACACAAACCAACATCTCCCACCCGCAGCCTACAAGATTATTCCCCCAACAAAGGGGGTATGAAAAAACTGCAACATCAACCCGCCATCCACTGGGGAAAAATTAAAAGTATAAAACAAAGATTGTTGGGACAAATGAGAATAATAGATAATAGGGGAACCAAACAAGTGCTGTTCATGTAAATTCAATGATAAGACAAGGATTCAAAATAAACCTCAAATTGCTTTTTTAGTGGCCCCAATAAATGGGAAAAATTAAAAATGACCCCGCTAATGAAAAGCAAAAACGGGAAAAGGGAAATTTTTTCCAGAAGAGAAACTTTGGGAAGAGCAATGAAGTATGGGGAAAACCAAAAAACAAGGGGAAAATCCGGGCGGGAAAAAGAGTTACACACTTGCCAAAAAGACTGATGGAAAAATCATATACTTATAACGTATAAAAATTTACTGGGGTTGCCAAAATTTCAAAAAGAAAGGGGATTAAAAAAAATAATTTGTGTACCGTATTCTGACGCCAGAATTCTATAAATTTAATCAATTGACATCACATTATCTTTTCTTTTTCTATCTTTAAAAATTTTACGGGCCGTGAGAGTTTGTTTCCCATCTTGTGCCAGGGTGTTGCGCTTTTAGTTTTTTCAGTCCATGCTTTCGGGAGGGACTCCCGAGATGTTTTCTATCCATCTTGTTCTTGGCCTGCCTCCCCCGGTTTGCGCCTGGGGTGTCGATTTTCCCCCCATAATTTGCCACCTTTTTCGGGGGTTTAATTTTTGTGCCTTTGGGGTCCCTTCCCGGCTATGTCCGGGGGGGTTAACTCCCAGGCCCAACCAAGCCAACAGACTGGGGAAGGGAAAGGCCAGACCAAAAGGCGGGGGGCAGGATGGGGCCTCAAAGGGGGGACAGTGCAAAACCCCCCCAGTGGTAAAAGCTCTGGCTGCAACCAACCCATCCCCCGCTAAGGGACAAAAAGCACTTGTCCTCTCTCTCTTGAGGAGGACATCCTTTTCTTGTCTTGTCTTCTACGACACTTTCCCTAGCATAGGATTAAACTACAGTGTCCAGGAGCACACCCTGCATAAAGCCTGGGTGGAGCCCGCAACAGAAGGCTGAAGTCATCTAGAGTAGGACGACTCCAGACAAACCCGGAAGACAGATCTCGTCAGCAGGGGACTGCAACTGTCTAGAGAACAACCTCAAAAAAAAGATGTCCTCAGAAACGGAATGTGTCAGCCATTATTGGGGAGGAATCGACACATACGAACAACTCAAATGGCCATGCGAAATATTTATATAACTGTGGTGCCATCACCATGGGAAACAGCCAGGTGGTGGTGGGACCGGACCCCTGCCTCGAAGGGGTCCACCCTTAGCTACTGGCGGCCCTGTTGATTCTTGCAAAGCCAGGGAGGACAGGGTATTACTACTGGCAGCAAGGACAAACTTTCACCCTCACAATTATGCAATGGAATGCAGAAGGGGTAACCAACAAAAACGAGAGCTAGAGGAACGTCTGCGAGCAGAAAAGATTGACATCTGCTGTATCCAAGAGACGCACCTTAATCCGGGAATAGATTCAGCATTAGAGGATTTGAAACCTTCCGTCAGGATAGAGAAAATAGACATAAGGGTGGAGTATTAACACTAGTTCGTAATTCCATACCGGCAGTTGAACTTCACAGGTCAAATCAGATGAGCACAGAATTCATAGCTGTTTAACTCCTTATCAACAACACTAAGATGACACTATACAATATATACTCACCACCCTCCATTCAAACTGAGCTGGAAGCTATCAAAGTTCAAGATGACAACTTACTTATAGTAGGAGACTTCAACAGCCACTCACCAAGCTGGGGATATGACACGCTAGATCCTCGAGGTGAAAGCCTTGAAGAATGGTTGATCACCAACAGTCTCACCATTCTCAACCACCCAGATGATCCTCACACATGTTACTTACGACGGTGGCGCACAACAAGCACCCCAGATCTGGCTTTTGCTACAGATGACATCTACAGGATAACCGAAAGGCAAGTCTGCGACCAGATTGGAGGTAGTGACCATAGACCAGTGAAACTCCTCATAAATAACATTAACAAGGAGGAACTTACAAACTCTGCCCCTAGTTGAAATTACAAAAAGGCAGACTGGAAGCTATTCCAAGAACTAGCAGACAAGTACTGTAAAGAAATTAATCAATCAGGAAAAGTGGACAGAGATGCACGTTCATTCAATAAAGCCATTTAGATGCTGCAAAAAAGGCTATACCCAGAGGGAGGAGAAAAACTACAAGCCATATTGGACACCAGAGATGGAAGTTCTCCATAGCTCGCTTTGCAGTGCCAGAAATACGATGGAACCTGCACCAACGGACCAAAATGTAATGCAACACAATAGAGCAAGGGCCCTTTATGTTAGAGAAAGAAACCAGCAGTGTAGAAAATCCTGGAAAGAAAAGACAGCCTCTTTGAACATGGAAAAAGATACTCAAAAGTTGTGTAGACTTACAAAAGCCCTGAATGATGACAACCCATCTAGAGGGAAAACAGTTCTCCAGCAAGGAGAACAACTTCTCACAGGAAAGCGAGCAGCCACCCTGATGGCCCAGTGTTACAAGCAAGAAAGCTCATGCTCAATAAGTCAGGAGCAAGGAAAAGAAGTCAGAAGTGAGATAAATGCTACATTCAAAAAGCAACAAGTGAACCCTGTATGGAGGTAGACATCACACTGCTGAGCTGCAGAGAGCACTGAAAAAGCTCAATCGTAAAAGGCCCCGGGACCAGATGGAGTATCAAACGACATGCTCAAACAAATAGGCCCAATAGCACAGAGTCTTCTACTCCAGATTTTTAACAATAGTTGGAGACAGGGAAGAGTCCCAGACATCTGGAAAAATGCCACAATCCACCCAATTTTCAAAAGTGGAAAAGACAAAAAGGATCCGCAGAGCTACAGACCTATAAGTTTGCTGTTGCACTCCAAAACTGCTGGAGAGAGTGATAACCACTAGACTCCAGTGGTTTTTAGAATCCAACCATAAACTGGATCCAGCCCAGATAGGCTACAGGCAGCATAGAAGCACTGATGACCAAGTGGCATACTTCGCACAGGACATAGAAAATGGCTTCCAAGAAAAGAAGAAAACCCTCACAGTGTTCTTCGACATGTCTAAGGCCTTCAACAAAGTCTGGAAAGATGGTTTGCTACTCAAGCTCTTACGCAGTGGAATACGGGTAGAATGTACTATTGGATAAAAGACTTTCTTACCCATAGACAAGCATCTGTAAAATTGGATGGAGTGCACAGTCCCAGATTCAAATTAAGAGCAGGAGTCCCACAGGGCAGCGTACTGTCCCCATTGCTTTTCCTGGTATATATTAATGATCTGCCACAAACTCTGCCCAGACATGTATCACACTCTCCATGCTGATGATCTAGCTGTGTGGTACACCTCCGAGTTTCTGGGTCCTGCCATCCTTAAACCTCAGGCAAGCTCTGAACAGCGCTCATAATGTGCAAGTAAATGGGGTCTAGAAATAAACCAGAGCAAAACTATAGAACGCTTTTTCTCATTGTCAACAAAGGAAGAACACTTCAGACTGAAATTTAACGATGATATCGTTCCCTCGCTCCTATACTCCAACCTTTTGGGAGTTGCTTGACAGTCGCCTGACATGGAAACATCACATAATGGAAACAAACAGAAAGGCTATGAGGAAACAAAGTGTGATGCGGAAGCTGGCTGAAACTACCTGGGGAGCTGATATTCGAATCCTGAGTCAGGTGTACACTGGTGCAGTTAGACCGACTCTGGAATATGCATCATCGACATGGATATCAGCAGCCCATTCAAACAAATCGATACTGAAAAAAACACAAAACAGGTGTCTGCGTACTATTTTGGGAGCCATGAAATCTACACCAATTGTAGAAATGGAAAAGGCAGCCAACATCCAGCCCTTGGAAGACAGAAGAAGGAGAAAAGTGATTCTACAGACTGAAAGGATCAAAAGAATGCCTCACCATCCACTGCATGAAAAAATGGCGGCTAGAACAAAGAACAGACTAAAGCGCACAAGTCTAAACCACAAAGCAAAAGAAATAGGAAAGTCATACTTGGAACTACTAAATCATAATTCCATACCTGAAGAATTGCTTTTTGATCACTGGGAACCAGACTCAGTAGCACTAAACTTCTCAACCTCCATCCCTAAATTATTAAGCAAAGATGCTGAGCCTAATCTAGTGAAAAAGCAATTACAATGGAACATCTCCATTACATGTTTCCAGAAGACAGCTGGATAAGAATTTACACAGATGGATCGGCAATGGAGGCAACCATGAATGGTGGAGCAGGAGTGACATTAGGCACCCAGGTGCTACCACTGTGTCTCTAGCGGCTCCTACTGGAAGAATATGTTCCAACTACAAAGCAGAACTCTTAGCCCTTCTAATGGCAGCACAGCACATGAATAAGCTGCAAGCACCTGCAGGCAAGATGGTATTTCTAACAGACTCACTGTCAGCTATACAAGCCCTGGAGGCTAAATCCACTGACAGCACAGTACAAAAACTACAAAGAGAACTTGCTCAGCTTTCAGAAAAGGCAGAAATTCACTTGCAGTGGATTCCATTTCACTGTGGCATTGCAGGCAATGAGAGTGCTGATGTCTTAGCTAAGGAGGGCAGTGCCAAAGAGCAAATTTACCAACCCTTGTCTTTTCAAGAGGTCAAAACCCTCATACAGAGAAAATCTGCAGTAGACTGGAAGACAAACACTGGATATGATTATGGAAAAGACTCTCAAAGACCTAAGCAGAACAGACCAGGTCATTATATTTCGACTACGCACCGGACACTGCAGACTCAACAAACACTTATACAGACTAGGAATAAGTCAAACAGCTCTCTGCCAGTGTCAGCAGGCAGAACAGACACCAGAGCATATCCTGCAAGACTGTCCTCTTCTGTGTGAGCTGAGAAGCAACATGTGGCCACACCCAGTCGACCTGAAAACTAAGCTTTGGGGAAACCTGACAGACCTGAAGCTGTCTGCCCAGTTTGTGGTCCACAGTAAATTAAGCGCATGACCAGAGATCGCTGAAGAAGAAGAGTGTCGATTATTATAGGCACGTGATGGTAGTAAATGTGGTTCCATTCTCATTAAATGGCAGAACCACTTGAATCTTTGCTTCCGATGTACTGTATGCATGGTATAGTACCAACGATGCTTCTGATATTCTCGCTTTCACTCTATCTCACTTGTAACGCTGATAGCTTCGAGACATCTCATTTCACATGTTGTAATCTTTCTTTCTTGTGTCTTAGTCAGTCATGTTTGGCACTGATAGCAGAGAGTTGGAATAAATATGCAGTTTATCAGTTGTCGCTTGACTGCCATGTTAATGCTTGGATATTTTAATAGTGGTGACAGTTGGTATGTCACTGCATTTGCCTTCTGGCATCTAGTCTCGATTTCTCTGTCCATCTTTCCATCTGCTGTGAATATACTCCCGAGATATTTGAATTCTGGAGTCTGTTGTATTTTGACATTATTCACTGTATATTTAGTTGACCTGTTGACCTGCTTATTGTCATGACTTCTGTTTTGGAGGTGTTAATTTTCATGTCATATTTTTCGCATGTGGTTTGCAGGGCATTTATGTGTTGTTGAAGTTTTGTGTTCGTTGTTGTAAATTATACTCTGATCATCTGCAAAGAGTAGTTCGTTTATTAAATTGTAGTTGTTATCGAGGTTGTTATCTGTCTTGGTTGACATCACATTGAATTGTTTAATTGTTAACATTCATACATACAAAAGAGAACTGTGTACTATCCCTTCACAAGTGTTAAGCGACCACTGCAGATTAATATTGACGTCCTACTGTGATAAAAATACTTGTCTTTAACAATATTAACTCATCACTTACTCTGGCAAAGATAATATAACAATTTGCTCACAGATTTGAAAGTCAAACACAGCGGCAGCGCTGTTAATTTATTATCGATATATCACATGTGCTTTATAGATTACTTCTTTCTGCAATGAGATACAAAAGCTATTGAAAATAATACGCAACACAAAATATGTGCATATTTAATTCGTACGTTATTCTTCATTGTTCATTTAAGGATCATCTGTCTTCTTTGGGACATGTCCAAAATAGCTCCGATCTCAATTGAGCATGCATTTCAGTGTGTTTAGACTAACAACTCTCGTTCTGTGTTGGTTGATGTACCCACTAGTGTTTCTCGAAAGAGTTTCTCCCGTCTTGTCGCACCAACGGTATGGTTATCATGCCTAGCTTGTGCAGCCGAGACACAGAATACCGTTATCTTCTTCGTTGAAATCCTCAAAGCGTATGTAGTCTCTTAAAGCATTGATAATGTTGCTTTTGTAAATAGAAGGCCCATTCTCGATCGCAGCATTGCATGCTAAAGTATCTCGATCGCAGCATTGTATGCTAAAGTATCTCGATCGCAGCATTGTATGTTAAAGTATCTCGATCGCAGCATTGTATGCTAAAGTATCTCGATCGCAGCATTGTATGCTAAAGTATCTCGATCGCAGCATTGTATGCTAAAGTATCTCGATCGCAGCATTGTATGCTAAAGTCTTTCAATGCCCGTCACCTATTTCGTTATTCCTCTTGTCTCTAATTATGTTTTGCCTGACATCGTCAGAATCAGAAGATATTTATAGAACTGGCTCTTGTGTATGTTTCGTACACTGGGACCTTTCACTGTCTCTGTTATTTCTGTGGTCCACTTTTGTATGAGTGAACTTTTGTCTTACATCCACTGAACTGAAATCATATAATCCTGGACAGAACCATAAGTGCACAGTATTCCCCAGCAGATGTCGAATGAAATGTATGCATGCTGATAGTTTCCGTTGCTTGTGGGTAAACGCACTCTTTATTTTGCTCCTTAGACGTGATACTGTCAGATGGACAGACAGCAAGACACACCACAATAACCACATTACTACATGCGAGAATTAGGAGTTAAGTTTGGACATACCAGGCAGCGTCGTCTTCGTGGTAGAGAGAGAAGGTATACTAATCAACTTCTCATGGCTACGGTGAGCAAATGTTCGTTAGATGGCTGTTGGCCGAGGACAGAGCACGAATGGGAATGCCCAATGTGCCATGACGTCGATCGCATTACATAACATTACTATATGAGACTGGACTAAAACAAACAGAAAATACACATAGTTAGAATAAAGAATAACAGAAAGATAGCATATATAATTCCAGATACCAAAGTCTTCACAAGAGTTAACACCTGTTGCAGAAGGCCCTGGTGAGATGGGCCGGTCACGTTGCGCGGATGCATGATAAACATATCTGGACAGAAAACGGTGCTAGACAGAAAAAAACGTTTTAAATACATTCTTAATTAAAGTTTTCCAAAATGCTTCGATATAGACATCATGTGCATGGAATCTCGCGACATCGTCAAAATGTCGTGCTGCAACAACATACGAGGACTTCGTATAGCTGAGAATAGTCGCACTGCGCAGGCTCAGAGAAAGTAAGCTGTGTGAAAAGACAAAACATACAACGCCCACGTGGCCATGTCAAACCTGAGCATTATTAGCGATATAAGGAGAAGAATGTAGTAAAATTGTGAAGTAAAAATAAAGTACTATGTTTTACAAAGTACAAAAACTTGGTGAGCGTGAAGGAGATTACGCACATCGTGCAAAGCAGTCACCAGCTCTAGATTGCATACCATGGTCATGTATACCCCCCACATGTGATAAAGGATTGTGTTCCATGATTTGATGATAAGTTACCCGCACATACCAGAGAGGTACAACAACACACGTTTGAAGCTGTTGTTATCATGATAACATCGATGATATCATCGCTTGCAATTAACGACTATTATTTTAGACTGCGCAGTTTGCAGCGTAAAAACAACGAAGAAAATCATAAAGAATGATTCATGGATCGAAATGACATTCTTAACGCATTGAGAGAGTCTTTCAGAACAGAGGAGTTTCAGGGCTGTGAATCCCACTCGCTGACCAGATTGAGAGAGATGGGTGTCATTATTGGTGCAGCCCGAAAAGAACGACATCCTAAATATGCATCTCTCTCTCTTTAGCCTGTTACGCTTTGGCGTTTAGGGAGCAACAAACGTACACCATTCTTCCTGTTCATGGCCTCCTCTGTATTGTGTTCCAGCTATGATTCATTTCCTTCAGTTCTTGCTCTATCGTTCTCCTCCAGGTCGTCTTGGGTCTTCCACGCTTTCGCCTACCCTCTGAGTCCATCTCAGTGCAGTTTTTGATGGAGCCAGTCTCCATGCGCATCACATGTCAATCCATCTCCAGCGTCGTCTTCGGATGATAGTGCCCATATATTCTCTTGTTGGCATCGTGCAAGCAATTCTTGATTCGAGATAGTAGTCGGCCAGTACACGCGTAAGATTTTTCGCAGACAAGTTGTATGAAAGGCGGAGAGTCTGGACATATCCTGTTCTGTCATTCTCCAGCATTCCGATCCGGACAGCAATGTTGACAGCACACAGCTGTTATAGATACTAGTCTTGGTTCTGATGCTGTATTGGGCAGATTTCCAGGCGGTCTGAAGGGTCATGAATGCACTTCGTGCCTTACTCAGTCTGTTTTAATGTCAGATCCAGCGCCTCCTTCATTACTAATAACACTTCCAAGGTATGTGAAAGCGGTTGTATCTCGGAGGGTTTTACCTTCTAGTTTGCTGGTGCTGGGGTTGCTATGTTCGAGTCATCTATCAGTTTTCTTCTGATTTATTTCAGCCCAACCATCTCACTATATTGGTTAAGGCGGCAGGTCTTTTCCTGGATATATCTATGTGTATGAGATAGAGTGCAAATGTCATCTGCAAAATCTAGGTCTTCAGAGTGGATGTGAGCGTCCATCTAATACCTCTTGCCTTATCTTCCGTTGTTATCACCCAATCTATGACAGTGTTGAATAATAGGGCTGACATAACACATCCTTGTCGCAGCCTGTTTTACTTCAAACTTTAGTTCTGAAGTTTCAACACTGCATGCAAATTTGCTGTAGCAGCTTTTATGATATTTATAAAACACAGGATTCCTATACCATCTTAAGATACGCCATAGACTTTCGCGGTGTATGCTATCAAAAGCTTTTTCAAAATCTACAAAGTTGATATAGAGTTTGCTTTGCCATTCTGTGCACTGCTCTATGATATTTCTAAGAGCAAATATTTGGCCTATACAGCTCCTGTCTCTGCGAAATCCTGCTTGTTCCTTTCTCAGTTTCTTATCCACAGCATCAGTAATACGTTGTACGATGACTTTGCTTAAGATTTTACTTGGGACAGAAAGCAGTGTTATTCCTCGCCAATTATTACAATCGGCAAGGGAGCCCTTTTTTGGGGATCTTGATGATGACTCCTCTGTTCCATGCATCAGGTATTATTTGGGTATTCCATATAGTAGAAACAGGGTTGCAATCTATTAGCTGCAAGTTCTGGGTCTATTTTGAATAGTTCTGCGTTTGAGTTATCATTCCCTGGTGCCTTGTTATTCTTAAGAGATTTAATTGTTAATGATCTATCCGGCTGGGTGTTTTTAATGCTAATTTCTAATTCCTCTGTTGGTTCTGGTATGTCTCACATTACTGTTGGCGGTGGTCATTTAGCAATTCTTTAAAATGCCCTGTCCATCGTATTTCTTGTTCCTTTCCGTGTCAATAGTATTCCATTCTTATCCTTTATGAGAGTATTTGATCTCCTGTAATGTTTCCCGCTTATTAGCTTTGTAATTTTGTACACTGTTCCCTGATCACACTTTTTGCTGCTTCTTCTGCCTGCACTGCCAGGTCTTCAACATACATTCTTTTGTCAGCTCTCACAGCCGGTTTGATTTCTTTACTTGCGCTTTTGTACTGTTCTTGGTATCTTGCTTTCAGTCTTTCGGACTTTGCTTCTAACAATTTCTTTTAATATTCTTCGGCTGTCTATTATTTTCCATGTTGTTGGTGTTATCCATTCTTTTCTTCTCTTTGTGCGGTACCCTAGACATGTTTCACTGCTCTTGCTATATAAAGATGCTATGTTGTCCCATGTTCTATCTATGTTGTCAGTTTCATCCGTAGTTTCATTACTTTCTAGGGCTTGGAATCTGTTCTTTATCTGCATTATAAACTTATCCCTTACTTCCGTGTCTTTAGTCTATCCACATCGAACCTCTTTGGAAGTTTTTCTGTTGTCCTGTTTTTCTTAGTTTAAGTTTGTCATAAGCTGTGACTAGGTGGTGGTCGCTACCAACATCTGCACTCTCTTGACTACAACATCTAGCAGCGAGCGTCTCCAGGGTCCATTGATCATTATATGGTCTATTTGGTTTTTATCTCTGCCATTAGGGGAATACCATGTTAATTTGTGGATATCTAAATGTTGAAATAGGGTTCATCCTATAACGAGATTGTTCATGCTGCAGAAGTTTACTAAACGTTCCCATTTTCGTTCATCATACCACATCCATATTTTCCCATAGTTCTATAACTATGCGTGTTGTCTTGTCCGACCTTTGCATTTAGATCTCCCATAACAATGATAACATCATGGGATGGTGACTTGTCTAATTCTGCTTGCAGGTTTTCGTAGTACGAGTCTTTCTTTGTATCTTCGCTATCATTAGTTGGCGCATAGCATTGTAGTATTGTGATGTTTGTATGCTTCCCCTTTAGTCTGATCTTAATCAAGCGGCTGCTGATAGGTTTCCATTCTAATAGACACTTTTCCACGCCTTTTCTTAGGATTACTGCTACTCCTTCATGGTGTAGGTCATCGTCTCGTCCAGAAAAAGGACTGTTTCACCTGTTGCAGTGGTACTTCTTCCATTTCCTGTCCATTCGCTCAACCCCTAGGATATGTAGATTATATCTTCTCATTTCTGCTGTTATTTGTGACAGTTTTCCGTTTCACATTGTCTACATTCCAGCATCCAAATTCTGGTCTTGGTTTGGCATTCAGGACTTCCGTCCTCATGAAAGTAGCTTCCTTTCGGCTTTCACCACTTCCAGTCATGTGAGTCAATGACTCTGGTAGCCCTTCATGCCTGTAGATAGGTTGTATGTTTGTTGTTGTTTCCGTAACTTTAATTTTTTAAAGGATGGGATCGTTAGTCCCAGCCCAACCCCCAACCTGGAGGACCAGGAGACCATGCTTCGTCTGTCCCCTCTTCGTGACCTTCCGGCTGTACCTTCCGGGAACATGTTCCTGCCGTCCTAGCTCACTGTATCATTGGAGCACGCAAGCCTCCCCACCACTACGAGGTAATGGCCTCATGGGGAGGCTAAATGCATGGGATTGATTAATCAACGTCGAACTGGCGTGTTGGGCCGCTGGATTTGCTGAGGCGGAGATTGGAGCACCTATGGACATTCCTGAGTACTATGATGAAAGTCTCTATAACCTGATAACATAAAGAATTGCGTAACACAAGACGTTCAACAGTGCGAAGGTAATGATCTGGATAGTGTTAAGAAAAGAGGAGATGTAAAATGTTAGAAGTGTACATTCCACATACATGTTCCTAGGTTTGATCTACAATTAACTGCTAGAACTTTTGCATTGTTAAATGTAGATGTTACTTAAACTCTACTCTCTCTCTCTCTCTCTCTCTCTCTCTAGCCTGTAGGAGGTACAACAAATGTAGATGTTGTTGGAATACTTTTTCTTTTTCTCTAGCCGTGGGGTTTGGGTAGCAACAAAAGCACACCATTATTTTCATTCTCGTCCTCTGATTGGGTTTTAGCATGATTCATTTCTTTCAGTTCTGTT
>JADZMA010000323.1:0-37471 GCA_020796225.1 Arion vulgaris
AAACATTATAAACACAAACTAATGACTAAAGAAAAAAGATTTATAAACACAAAAAAGACTAAAAAAACCAAAACAATTTATAAACACAAACTAATGACTAAAGACAAAACAGTTATAAACACAAACTAAAGACTAAAAGACAAAACGATTATAAACACAAACTAATGATTAAAGACAAAACATTATAAACACAACAAAGATTAAAGACAAAACAGTTATAAACACAAACTAAAGACTAAAGACAAAACAGTTATAAACACAAACTAAAGACTAAAGACAAAACAGTTATAAACACAAACTAAAGACTAAAGACAAAACAGTTATAAACACAAACTAAAGACTAAAGACAAAACAGTTATAAACACAAACTAATGACTAAAGACAAAACAGTTATAAACACAAACTAATGACTAAAGACAAAACAGTTATAAACACAAACTAATGACTAAAGACAAAACAGTTATAAACACAAACTAATGACTAAAGACAAAACGATTATAAACACAAACTAATGACTAAAGACAAAACAGTTATAAACACAAACTAATGACTAAAGACAAAACAGTTATAAACACAAACTAATGACTAAAGACAAAACAGTTATAAACACAAACTAATGACTAAAGACAAAACAGTTAAAACACAAACGACAAATTCTTCTTTATTCTGTTTCTTTGGTCATCACACTGTTACCGGGTTGTTGCCCAGTGTCGTGTTTTCTGTTTTTATCTTGCCTGCTCTAGTGGCACTCGTATTTTTGCCCTTTGACATGATTCTGCTGTGCCATCTATCCTGTTTTTTCTTTGTCGTCACTCTGTTACCGTGTTGTTGCCTAGTGTCGTGATTTTCTGCTTTGTCGTCACCTTTACCGTGTTGTTGCCTAGTGTCGTGATTTTCTGCTTTGTCGTCACTCTTTACAAAGTTGTTGCCTAGTGTCTGGATTTTCTGCTTTTGTCGTCACTCTATTAACGTGTTGTTGCCTAGTGTCGTGGTTTTCTGCTTTTGTCGTCACACTGTTACCGTGTTGTTACCAAGTGTCGTGATTTTCTGACTTTGTCTTGCTTTGTCCTGGTGACTGGTGTAATTGTTATTTTTGCTCATTTACTAGATTCTGCTATGCTATCTAACCATATTTTTCGTGGTCTTTCTCTCGCCTTCTTTCTTGTTGTTCTGACAGTATACATACCACAATACTTACTAAATAACGACGATAAAATACTCACTAAAGCACTAACACTAAAACTTGCACCTTCATGAAAGACCTGGCCCACAACAGACCAGCAATGCAGCATACAAGACAGAAACATCATCAACACACACACACGTCATAAGAGAGATAATTCAACACACACACTTCATGAGAGATATAATTCAGTACACTCACGATAAAAACATACAGACAACAATACTGTCCCTTGAGCAAGAGAACGTCTTTGATAGAGTGTCCCACAAGTACTTACACAAGACGATACAAGAAAGTAACAAAGGACCAGGCTATGCTAGCTGTATGAAATTAATATATATCAATCCAGAAAGCACACTTAACAACAACAAAATCCTTAATCTGATCAAAGAAAGAAAAAACAGGAAAGCAGATCTAAATAGATGCAAAACTAGGTGAGCTGAGCTAAAGCCTACAAGGACTATGGGAAGCCAACAAAATGTTAAACAAAACATAAGAAGGAATAAAATACAATATATAGATGAATTGGCAGGTGAAGCAGAAGAAGCAGCAGAAAAAGGAAATATGAGGAACTTTTATAATATCACAAAGAAGCTAACAGGAAAATACAAACAATCAAGTGGCTTTATAAAAGACAAGAGAGACTGTGTTATAAAGACTGTGTGCTGTGTATGTGTGTGTGTTCTGTTTACATGTGTAATTCTTTATAAGTTTTCAAATTTATTAAAAGTGTACATACGAAAAAAAGGTGTACAGAGCAAATTATATATCTTGCAATCTTATTCTGACAACATTGATAATACTGAGCTGACATTTATGTTTAGAACTGAGTCAATCTCACATTAAAAAATTGTAGAGAGAAGAATAATCCTAGGCTGACAATTTATTTAATAATGTTACGAGAATCAAACGTGGCATTTTGGGGATGGAACAGGCTGAGAGAACAATTACCTAGGTAACCACAGTTACATCCTTACCAAAAAGGGAAGAATAGATACCAGTAGATGTTAGCATGACCAACTACCTTCAGTTATCATTACTTTTGTATAGAATGTAGGAGATTTGGGTAATTTCCTCGAGATGAGTTTTGTGTGAGAGCTTGAATATGATATACAAATGTGCATACAACAAGAGACAATAAATCCAGAGATGAATTTTGTGTGAGAGCTGGGATATGATTATCGACTCCGATAACATAAGGCCGTAGGCACAGGTAAATATTGTAGTAAATAAGATCACAATCGTCTGGTGACCTCACATTCCAGTGTTGTTAGAAAAAAACAAATTCATTTTAAAAACTACACAACATTCTAAAACCGAGTTATATTATGTGATAAATTAAGATAAAAGCTAAGGAATATCAAATTTATTAACAGTTTTCATCAATAAATAAGCATGGACCCGTAGAATTGTGTATACTTGCAGAAAAACTTAATATGTTCTATGTGTACAATGTTCCTACAACAAAGAGAATAAATCAAGAGATGGGTGTCCGGCAGACAACGGCTAACAAACAAACTACAAGATTATACATGAAGAGTCATAACTCTTACCATTATCCGCTCCTGGCGACAATATATAGTTTGATTGCCTCCCTTTGCTAACGTCAATGAGGTTTCGACCACGGAGCATAGAATCAGTATACGTGTTCTTTGTACGTGTGTGTTCTTTGTACGTGCATATTCTTTGTAAGTATGTACTTTGTATGTGTGTACTTTGTAGGTGTGTGTTCTTTGTACGTGTGTGTTCTGTGTATTTGTGTGTTCTGTGTTTGTGTGTTCTGTGTAAATGTGTGTTCTGTGTACGTGTGCGTTCTGTGCATGTGTGTTCTATGTATGTGTGTGTTATGTGTTCGTGTGTGGTCAGTGTGCGTGTGTGTTCTGTATATGTGTTAGTTCTGTGTACACGTGTGTTCTGTGTACATGTGTGTTCTGTGCTCATGTTTGTTTTGTATACATGTGTGTTCTGTGTAGGTGTTGGTCTTGTGCATGTGTGTGTTCTGTGTATGTGTGTGTTCTGTGTATGTTTGTGTTCTGTGTATGTGTGTGTTTTGTGTATGTGTGTGTTCTGTGTATGTGCGTGTTTTGTGTATGTGTGTACCATGTACATGTGTGTTCTGTGTACGTATGTGTGGACAAATATAGACAGTCCTTGACCCTCACAAATTTAAGTTGAACAACACAGAGAACATAGGTAAATAGTATCAACATTTGTAGAATAAACAATACTTTCTTTAGAGCATACATGCTGACAGAAAAGTGTACACAGAAGAATAATATTGTTTCTTGGATTGAAATCTGATTGCTTCAGACATATACAGGATGACAGCTAAATGTTTACACAGAAGAAGGATACCGACAGTCCAAGACAGAAAACTGCTTTCTTCGCTAGTGTTCACTTTAATAAGCTAAATGTATACACTGAAGAAGAGAAATGTTGGCCGTACTTGACTGTGGACTGTTTTCTCAGGCAATGATACAGTTGATATAACAAATATACACAGAAGATATACAAGAGTACACAGAAGATATACAAGAGTACACAGAAGATATACAAGAGTACACAGACGACAGCATATATACGTCTATTCTTTGACTAACCTATATATTCTTTGTAAGTTTTCAAATTTAATAAAAGTGTACAGATGAAAAAAGTGTACAGAGTAAATTATATATCTTGCGATCTTATTCTGACAACATAGATAATACTGGTCTGACATTTATGTTTAGAACTAGACAATCTGACATAAAAAAGTGTAGAGAAGAAAGTTATCAATAATCCTTGGCTGACAATTTATTTCATAATGTTACGAGAATCAAGTACGGTATGTCGTAGATGACTCAGTCTGGGAGAACAATTAGCCAGGTGACCACAGTTGCATCCTTACCAAAAGGGGAAGAATAGATCCCAGTAGATGTTAGCATGACCAACTACTTTCAGGTTATCATTACTCTGGATATAGAATGTAGAAGTTTGGGCAATTTCAGAGACGAGTTTTGTGTGAGAGCTTGGATATGATATACAAATGTTTATACAACAACAGACAATAGATCAGGAGATGAGTTTTGTGTGAGAGCTATCTATGATATACAAATGTTTATACAACAAGAGACAATAGATCCAGAGATGAGTTTTGTGTGAGAGCTTGAAAATGATTGTGACTCGATAACATAAGGCTGGCACTGAGTAAATATAGTAGGAAATAAGACCACAATCGTCTGGTTATCTCACATTCCAGTATTGTTAGATAAAAAGAAATTCATTTTAAAAACTACACAACATTCTAAAACCGAGTTATATTATGTGAGAAATTAAGATTAAAGCTAAGAGATATCAATTTTATTAACAGTTTTCATCAATAAATAAGCATGGACCCGTAGAATTGTGTATACTTGCAGAAAAACTTAATATGTTCTATGTGTACAATGTTCCTACAACAAAGAGAATAAATCAAGAGATGGGTGCCCGGCAGACAACGGCTAACAAACAAACTACAAGATTATACATGAAGAGTCATAACTCTTACCATTATCCACTCCTGGCGACAATATATAGTTTGATTGCCTCCCTTTGTTAACGTCAATGAGGTTTCGACCACGGAGCATAGAATCAGTATACGTGTTCTTTGTACGTGTGTGTTCTTTGTACGTGCATATTCTTTGTACGTATGTGCTCTTTGTATGTGTGTGTACTTTGTAGGTGTGTGTTCTTTGTACGTGTGTTTCTTGTATTTGTGTGTTCTGTGTTTATGTGTTTCTGTGTAAATGTGTGTTCTGTGTACGTGTGCGTTCTGTGCATGTGTGTTCTATGTATGTGTGTGTTATGTGTTCGTGTGTGGTCAGTGTGCGTGTGTGTTCTGTATATGTGTTAGTTCTGTGTACACGTGTGTTCTGTGTACATGTGTGTTCTGTGCTCATGTTTGTTTTGTATACATGTGTGTTCTGTGTAGGTGTTGGTCTTGTGCATGTGTGTGTTCTGTGTATGTGTGTTTCTGTATGTTTGTGTTCTGTGTATGTGTGTGTTTTGTGTATGTGTGTGTTCTGTGTATGTGCGTGTTTTTGTGTATGTGTGTACCATTACATGTGTGTGTTCTGTGTACGTATGTGTGGACAAATATAGACAGTCCTTGATCCTCACAAATTTAAGTTGAACAACACAGAGAACATAGGTAAATAGTATCAACATTTGTAGAATAAACAATACTTTCTTTAGAGCATACATGCTGACAGAAAAGTGTACACAGAAGAATAATATTGTTTCTTGGATTGAAATCTGATTGCTTCAGACATATACAGGATGACAGCTAAATGTTTACACAGAAGAAGGATACAACAGTCCAAGACAGAAAACTGCTTTCTTCGCTAGTGTTCACTTTAATAAGCTAAATGTATACACTGAAGAAGAGAAATGTTGGCCGTACTTGACTGTGGACTGTTTTCTCAGGCAATGATACAGTTGATATAACAAATATACACAGAAGATATACAAGAGTACACAGAAGATATACAAGAGTACACAGAAGATATACAAGAGTACACAGACGACAGCATATATACGTCTATTCTTTGACTAACCTATATATTCTTTGTAAGTTTTCAAATTTAATAAAAGTGTACAGATGAAAAAGTGTACAGAGTAAATTATATATTTTTGGATCTTATTCTGACAACATAGATAATACTGGTCTGACATTTATGTTTAGAACTAGACAATCTGACATAAAAGTGTAAGAGAAGAAAGTTATCAATAATCCTTGGCTGACAATTTATTTCATAATGTTACGAGAATCAAGTACGGTATGTCGTAGATGACTCAGTCTGGGAGAACAATTAGCCAGGTGACCACAGTTGCATCCTTACCAAAAGGGGAAGAATAGATCCCAGTAGATGTTAGCATGACCAACTACTTTCAGGTTATCATTACTCTGGATATAGAATGTAGAGATTTGGGCAATTTCCAGAGATGAGTTTTGTGTGAGAGCTTGGATATGATATACAAATGTTTATACAACAAGAGACAATAGATCGGAGATGAGTTTGTGTGAGAGCTGGGATATGATTGTGGACTCCGATAAGATAAGGCCGGCGGGCACAGGTAAATATAGTAGGAAATAAGACCACAATCGTCTGGTTATCTCACATTCCAGTATTGTTAGAAAAAGAAATTCATTTTAAAACTACACATATTCTAAAACCGAGTTATATTATGTGAGAAATTAAGATTAAAGCTAAGGAATATCAATTTTATTAACAGTTTTCATCAATAAATAAGAATAGACACGTAGAATTGTGTATACTTGCAGAAAAACTTAATGTGTTCTATGTGTACAATGTTCCTACAACAAAGAGAATAAATCAAGAGATGGGTGTCCGGCAGACAACAGCTAACAAGCAAACTACAAGATTATACATGAAGAGTCGTAACTCTTACCATTAAAAGCTCCTGGCGACAATATATAGTTTGATTGCCTCCGCTTGCTTACGTCAATGAGGTTTCGACCATGGAGTATAGAATACCGTGTATAGAATGTACGTGTTCTTTTTACATGTGTGTTTTATGTAGGTATGTGTTCTATGTATGTGTGTGTTCTGTGTTATGTGTACGTGTGTGTGTGTTCTGTGTACATGTGTGTGTTCTGTGTACGTGTGTTTCCTGTGTACATGTGTGTTCTGTGTACGTGTATTTTCTGAATACGTGTGTGTTCTGTGTACCTGTGTGTTTTGTGTATGTGTGTGTTCTGTGTATGCGTCTGGTCTGCGTACATGTGTGTTTTTGTATATGTGCGTTTTGTTTACGTCTGTGTTCTGTTTATATGTTAGTTCTGTGCAAATGTGTGTTCTGTGTACATGTGTGTTATGTGTACATGTATGTTTTGTGTACATGTGCGTTCTGTGTACGTTTGTGTTCTGTGTATGTATGTGTTCTGTGTACGTTTGTGTTCTGTGTACGTATGTGTTCTGTGTACGTTTGTGTTCTGTGTACGTATGTGTTCTGTGTACGTATGTGTTCTGTATACTTATGTGTTCTGTGTACACGTGTGTGCCTCTGATAAAATTAGACCATCGTGCTCAACTAATAATTATAGAAAATCAGAACACAACCGTCGCGTGACCTCCCATACCAGTATTGATAGATAAAGAGAAATTCATTTGAAAAACAACACAAACATGTTAAATCAATGTTATATTATGTTACAACACAACATGTTAAATCAATGTTATATTATGTTACAACACAACATGTTAAATCAATGTTATATTATGTTACAACACAACAAGTTAAACCAATGTTATATTATGTTACAACACAACATGCTAAATCAATGTTATATTATGTTACAACACAACAACATGTTAAATCAATGTTATATTATGTTACAACACAACATGTTAAATCAATGTTATATTATGTTACAATACAACATATTAAATCAATGTTATATTATGTTTAAACAACATGTTAAATCAATGTTATATTATGTTACAACACAACAAGTTAAACCAATGTTATATTATGTTACAACACAACATGCTAAATCAATGTTATATTATGTTACAACACAACATGTTAAATCAATGTTATATTATGTTACAACACAACAACATGTTAAATCAATGTTATATTATGTTACAACACAACATGTTAAATCAATGTTATATTATGTTACAACACAACATGTTAAATCAATGTTATATTATGTTACAATACAACATGCTAAACCAAGGTTATATTATGTTACAATACAACATATTAAATCAATGTTATATTATGTTACAACACAACATGTTAAATCAATGTTATATTATGTTACAACACAACATGCTAAATCAATGTTATATTATGTTACAACACAACATGTTAAATCAATGTTATATTATGTTACAACACAACAAGTTAAATCAATGTTATATTATGTTACAACACAACATGTTAAATCAATGTTATATTATGTTACAATACAACATATTAAATCAATGTTATATTATGTTACAACACAACATGTTAAATCAATGTTATATTATGTTACAACACAACATGTTAAATCAATGTTATATTATGTTACAAATGAAGATTAACGCTAAAGAATATCAGTATTATTAACATTTTTCATCATTAAATAACAATGTTCTTAGAATTTAGTAAAAATGCAAAAACGCTTACATTGCTCTATCAAACATATACAAAAAACCAGCCACCCCATTAAACAGGGTTTTGATATTTTTGTCTAAGCTAGTTAGTCTTATGTTGCTGGAGACCACGACATACCCCGCGCAAGATCCTCAAATGTGGCATTGCAACAACACAAGAGGAACTCGCATAGTTGAAAATCGTCGTACTGCTGAGGCACAGAGAAAACGAGATGCACTAAAAGACAAAACATACACCACCCACATGTTCAGAATACTTAGAGTATTTCTATATGGAAACGTATTGTTGGATTCTACATGTTGTGTGCTGTGAAACTTATTGTTTGATTATACATGTTGTGTACTGTGAAACTTATTGTTTGATTATACATGTTGTGCTGTGAAACTTATTGTTGGATTCTATATGTTGTGTACTGTGAAACTTATTGTTGAATTCTATATGTTGGGTGCTGTGAAAGAGGTGACCCACTTACACTAGCGTCCAAGACAAACAGAATGGCGTGGCTGATAATCTGGGACATTTGGTTGCGTTTATTAGCGAAACACGTAAAACAAAGTACTATAGTTTTACAAAATACAGAAACAGTGACGATATATATCAACGTTTCGACCAAAAGGCCTTATCACAAACGACAACAAGAGTAACGAATTTCGACGAACATTACAAATGGACGATTACATATTGAAACATTCAAACCTATCTAATGAAAAACTGGGAACAAAAACGAATAACGAAATGAGTGCAACACAAACCAGAAGTAGAAAAAGAAAAGAAACAATAAACAATTAAGTGAATATATAACTTACATATATGAATCAAATACATATAGATTACAAGGCATGATGAGAAAGTACTAAGAAGCATAGTCTCCATCCCCTTTTGCTTTTATTAGCGAACCTTGAAATCTGAATCTAGTGAGAAAGCAGAAGAAAATCTATATGGCGGCTGATAATCTGAGACAGACGGCTGTCTTTATTAGAGAATCTGAAATCCCAATCTAGTGAGAACGTATGGAAGACAAACTGTATGGCGGCTGATAATCTGGAGACAGACGGCTGCCTTATTAGAGAATCAGAAATCCCAATCTAGTGAGAACGCGGAAGACAAAACTGTGGCGGGCGTGGCTGATAATCTGAGGCAGATGGCTGTCTTTATTAGAGAATCTAAAATCCCAATCTAGTGAGAACGCAGAAGACAAACTGCATGGCGTGGCTGATAATCTGAGGCAGACCTGCTGCCTTTATTAGGAGAATCTGAAATCCCACCCAGTGAGAACGTGCAGAAGAAGCAGAAAGAAGAGACTTAGAACGATGTTTGTGTGTACTTCATAAACATTGTCATTCGTCGCCTCTGCTCTTTATTATATCACAATATAGATAGAAGAAATATATCGAGATAAACAAAGCAAGCTTTATGTGAGAGCTGACATAATATACAAAATGTTTATACAACAAGAGACAATAAATTCAGAGTTATGTTCCTGCAGACAACAGCCAACAACAAACTACAAGATTATTCAATGAAACAGGATAACTTTTCCCATTATCCACATCTGGTGCCACCAGATGGTTTTATTGTCTCCTTACTTACGTGAATATTTGAACAAATAACAGAAGTTAATTGTCAGCTTTTTGTTATTACGTCTGGTTGTATAATATTTATCATTTTTATTGTACACATTGTCTTTATTCTTTCCATCAATCATCATCTTCATTGCAGTAATTCATTTCATCATTTGTTTAGTTGACAGATCGTTCTCCACGCACGTCACATCAAATATTCCATCCACCTCAGATCAGTACTGAACTTCATCAAGAAACAAATTAATTGACCACGTAAGCAGATTATCAACAGACAGTGATTCTCAAATTGTAATGTTTCTCCGACATTTTGACTAAGATTAAAGTGTACGTCCAACGTTAGATCGAGGACAGAAAGTGAGGAAAGTTCCTATAAACACTAAATGACCTACTCTATACACTAAACAAGCTCCGCAGCTCTTATTCGAAATGATTTTATGTTTTAATACGTTTTTTTAAATTAACTTGTTTTTTTCTGCCGAAATAAGTTTTTTTCTCATTGAATTTGTAAGTTCAAAATTTCGTTAAAAAAATTTAAAACAAATATTGATTTTTGACTTATGTTGACATTTTTCCAATTTCTTGTTAAAATTGAAGCATTTTTTGGGTTTATATTTCTCACTGCCAATGCATTGTGGTTATATTTCAATGTCAATGTAATGGTGGTTATATTCCACCGTCAATGTTATTGTGTTTATATTTCTCACTGCCAATGCTATTGTGGTTATATTTCACCGTCAATGTTATTGTGTTTATATTTCACTGCCAACGTTATTGTGTTTATATTTCACTGTCAATGCTTATTATGGTTATATTTCACCGTCAATGTTATTGTGGTTATATTTCCCACTGCCAATGTTATTGTGGTTATATTTCATCAGGCATGTGTTTATATTTCACTGTCAATGTTATTGTGTTTATATTTCACTGCTAATGTTATTGTGTTTATATTTCTCACTGTCAACGTTATTGTGTGTAGTGGACAGTGCTGTTATAAAGTTGTGGGTAAGGAACGTGTTTCTTTCGTTTACTCTTTGAAATTGACATTTAATTCTGTGAGAGAAAGTGAGGAAAAAGGGTGGGGAGCGTGGTAGTCATGCCTCATCTTTAATGGTGACGCTTTCACTGACAAAGTTTTAGAACCACTGATTTAGCTAAATAGATGTTGTTCGTCAAGAATAGGTAAAGAAACATAAAACAACTAGTTACATAAACAAGAATATAAATTATGTCAATGTATAACTTATGATTACATGTCCCATATTAATATTCTGGCAATGAGCTTCAGAACAATGGATATAAGTATTAGGATCAGCCAGAGATCAGTTATCTCCTCACGATTAGTGAAACTCTACTGGTACGTACAGAACAAGAAACATGAAGACAGCTATATAATTTTCTCCATCCTCTCGTGATGCACCTTCTGTAAGTATCGAAATAGGGGAAGACTGCAGTAAAACTTGGTAAATAGTGAAACATGCATAAACAAAGTAATATAGTTTTACAAAATACAGAAACAGTGACGATATGTTGTCGTGAAACGTTGCTGTTTATCGTCACTGTTTCTGTATTTTTGTAAAACTATAGTACTTTGTTTGTACGTGTTTCACTACTTGGTAAGTATCATTTTGGCAGGACTGCATTTCCAACATAAACACCCTGACAATGCTGACATTCCAAGCCTGTACACCTTGGGCTGAGTCAGCGACGTTCAAGATGGCTGGGACACGTGTGCCATATGAGCGATGGTAAAATAAATATAATATTCTGTATGGTCAACCTCGAAACAGGCAGCAAGACAGCATGGGCGCCCATTACTACGCTTCATTACTACATGCAAACGTGATCTAACTCCATGCAACATAGACAAAAGAAAGTTGAACGATTAATAAATGACAAGCAAGCATGGTTAACGACAGTGGGGAGAAAGTAGGGTGGAGATGGCTTAAAGAAACAAAGAAAAAACATAATCACAGAGGTAAAAGAGAGGACAGAGAGATCATCCTATCTATCAGCTCCAGTCTCCAGTTTTACCTGCAGCAACTGTGGCGAAGATTATCACTGTAGAATATGTCGTGAGACGTTGTGATTCAACCCAGAACAACCGGAACTAAGGGAATCAATCAAAGGCATACTGGAAAAAGGGCAGCAAGAAAACTTCGAAAGAAAAGCGGCTACAGAAAATACATAGCGACCGAATACCCTGAAAATGAGTGATACACGCGCATACTAATGGATCGGTAAGGAAACGCAATCAGCGATGGCGGAGGAGTGAATAGCGCTAAACTATCAAAGAAAGTGACGGTCATATAAAGGATTGCCACAGATAAATACCAAACAACTACCGGGCAGAGGCAGAGGCACAAGAACAGGGCCGAAATGATCCTAGAGAGAAGAGCACCTCTGCAAAAAAGTCGGGATATTCACCGATACTTCATCGGTAATCGGCCACCAATAGCGCAGGAAACAGATCCTCAATGAGTTGAAAGCGATCCTCGATGCACTAGTGTACTCACTTAAACGCACCGTCATTAAGTGGATATGATCATACTGCAACATAAGAGGAATCTCGAACAGTCGTAAAGCCAGGCTAAAGAAGGCTGGCGACTACCACAGACTGATCTCGAGATCAGTTATGAGGAAGCCAGAACAACAACCATCGGCTGAGTTAATTATAAAGACAAATGGTCAAAGACCATTTCGGCACAACAATAGCGACGAGCAATATGGTCTGTTCAGAAAAAACAAACGGCGTTACTCCGTTTTTCACCGGGCCACGCCTGCAACCACATGCTCAACACTTAGACACAACTAGGCTGTGCCCTCGCGAAAGGGCAGACATGACGGTAGGAGGATACTGCAAGATTGGGTCAAACTGACAGCAGGCTCCAGAAAAAACATGACCAAAACACAGAGCTTGCTAGAAGCTGCATGGAGGAACGGAGTCCCTTAAACCACGGTAAAATTTATGATAAAGTTGGTTCTCATCAGTCTAGGTGAGATCGCGAGAGAGGGAGTAGAGAGAGCCTATGAACAAACCACGTGATACAAAACCTGGCTGCCTCCCGAGAAAAGAGACAAAATAATGTTGATATCTAAGTTGTAGTTAATTATCACAGTATTCGAATATTATTCTCTCCTCTCTCTCTCGCACGTGATCCCTGTTTAGACTGTTGTATCAGGATTTCATAAATTCTGCTGTTGTTTATATGGGACTCTGTCCCTCCTTACAGGCTTCTCATTTAACGGTATTTTCAGGCCAGATTTCGTTTTTTGAGACCTGTTAGCAGTTGACAGTCATGCAGGTGCTCTGCCGTCATGTCCATTCTTCTTGCAGTGGCGTACAAGAAGTAAAGCAATTTAAAATTTGTTGAACAAGTGGGCCCCGAGTCTGTTATGGCCGGTACTGAGGCGGAATATAACAACTTGTTCGCTATGGGACAGACCATAGTACCCAACTTTGTCGCTGTGTTGAGTAAATTGCAACCACTTCTTTCTTATATCGCGAATATTCTTCTAAGAAGTCTACACTAGAATCGAGTTAACATACTTCTCTATTCTTCGTGCCCCAAGTCTTCTATGAGCGCTCCATATCCACTATTTGTTAATGATTCTGTGGATTGTATGTGTTCTGAGCCTAAGAGCGATTGTAGGTTGAGCCAGTTATGCGCATACAGGTATGCCAACACATCCCATTTCTGCAATGCTTTTTATTACTAGGTAGCCTCCTCAGTCTCCTACATCAGTCGCCTCTCTCGACATGAATTGTAGGTCGCAGTGGTGCTATTCTTTGCTTTCTTGAGGGCCCTGGCACTACACGGGCGGTGATTCCAAGTCTTAGCTCCATAGAAGAGAACTGTCCTAACATATTTTGTTTATCCAGAGTTGTGTTCTGTGCCACAATGTTAGATCTCTCCAGATGCTGTAAGCTTGCTAGTAACTATACTACTTTTGCAATTCTTTGTTTAATTTCAACTACAATGTTCTCATGGAAGAATCAGTGATTTCGCTGTTAACATCTGTTACTATCTCCAGCCTCGGTATCTTCTATTTGTATGTGTCCTTTGTTCTTGGTTTATCCTCATTGTTTTCTCAAGATCATCATTAATCCTCTCCCGCCTCGTGGAGCATAGGGCTCGAAGCAGTTGCTCGCCACTCTTCTTGTCTCTGGCTGTTTTTTTATGGTCTCCAGGTCAATTGAGCACTCCTTCAGTTCCTCATAAGACCTCGTCTCCGCCTAAGGTGTCCTCTGTTTGTTTTTCCTGCTGGTTCCACTCGAGCACCCACCAGTGACACTCGACTGTGTCTTCCGCAAGGTATGGCTTATCCATCGCCATCTTCTCCTCTTGACCTGTGTCATCATAGGTTCCTACCCTGTTCTTATCCACAGATCCGGGTGTTTGTAACTCTATCAGTACCATCTCAATCTGAGAATCCGCTTAAAACATCCGTTGACAAAGGTCTGGATCTTTATTTTATTTGCCCAGTGGACTCCTGCCAGCCTGAGCCATACAGCAACACCGACTTCACATTTGAGCTGAAAATCCTGAGCTTTGTTTTTGTGAGATGAAGGAAGGACTTCAAATACCATGTGCAGGATCGCAAAGATCTGTCGGGCCTTCCTAATCCTAGCATTAATGTCCTCGTTCAGGCCTCTGATCTGCTGATCTTACTTCCAAGGTAGACCAATTCATCCACATCTTCTATGTCCCTTCCCTCAATCAGTATTGATCTTGTATGCTGCTGTTAGCGCATTACTTTAGTCTTCTCTGACTGATTTTAAGACTGACTCGTTGTGCCGTTTGTGTCAGAGCATCCACTTTTTCCTGCATGTCTTGTGGTCTATGCGAAAGCAAGAGATCGTCCGCAAAGTCCAAGTCTTTAGCTGACATAAGTGTCCACTGCATGCCTTTTTCCAGACTCATGTAGGCTGTGTGTGACCCAACCTGGCAACACCAAGAAGAGGGAGGGAGACAGCAGGCATCCCTGTCTAACAATTGTAGTGACCTCGAACTCCTCTGACAGTCTTCCATCAAGGAATAACTGGCAGGCAAACCCCTCATACAGCTGCCTGATGATGTCAACAGTCTTCCACCCCATAGTTTCTTAGGATCCCCCACATTGATTTCCTATCTATGTTGTCAAATGCCTTCAAAATCAACAAAGCACACAAGAGAGCAGAGCTTTTGCCACTCCATTGTTTGTTCCACTATGATTCTTAAGGTGGCTATCTGGCCATTGCAAGATTCATCCTTCCGGAATCCAGCCTGTTCGTCCCTAAGCCTCTGGTCTATAAAGGCCTTTCATCCTGTCCAGAATAACCCTAGGGGGACTTTTTTGGGGTTTGGGAGAGCAGCATGATCCTCTCCCTTGTCAAAATTTGAAAATCCCATTTTTTGGCATTTTCAGAGGAGGCCTTTTTCCAATCTGCTGGACCCTCCTGTCCCACACGAAGGAACATGGGATTTGGGTTTTACCATCTCTTCTCCTCCCCCCAGATTTTTGCGGGGATTTATCAACCCTCCCCCTTGCCCTTTTCAAGTTTTCACAGGTTTTCCCTGTTTTGTGATCTCCCAGTTTTTTCCAGGGTCTCCTTGCCCAAATCAGGGGTTTAGGGGGGAGGTCTATTTAAAACCTGGAAATGTTTTTCCAGCCCCAGTTGTTTTTAAATTTTTAGCGTTTCCAGTCTTATCTCTCACTGGCCTGTCATTATTTTTCCTCCCATAAAACGGGTTGTCTCAAGAGAATCTTGAGGTCATTTTTGTGGTGTGCCCCTCTTCTCTTCTCAAGAATGCCATTTGTTTTTTCCCTCAGCTGTCTTTTTACCTTCAGCCATCCGTTATCTAGTTGCACCCTGTTTTTGCTGTTTGCTCGTGACTGGTTTACTTTTTTCAGCTTTTTTTCTCCTCCACCCCGCCATGTTTCGTCCGTGACCCGGGTTTCCCGATTGAGTTCCCGATTTATTTACAGGCCCCAACGTCGCCTGCTTGGGTTTTCCCATACCCCCACTGAATTTTCCTTCTGTTGTCTGTGCGCACGCGGTTTTTTAGAGCAATCTGAAGTTTTCCCTTTTGGGCTCGTTTGGGGTTTTTACATCAAACTTGATGGTTTTTGGGTTTTTTTTTAACCGATATTTCATTTTAATTTTTCCCAGTTTTCAGATCCTGGGTCTGTTTCCTTCACCAACATTTTGAGTGATGCCCCCCATCGTTGGCGAATTCCCAAATGGTCGATCTGGTTTTCCCGTCCGATTGTTAGACCCAGTTCCTTATGGCATTTTCCATGGAAAGGGGGGCCCAATGACAAGCCATTGGAGGCAAAAATCTGCAAAATCTCCCCCTTTTTCTTTCATGCTTAAGACCCCCCTTTTTTTTTCCTGCCAGTGTTTTGGCCCACCTTTGGTTTCAAACACCATGAGAATCAGCATGTCGTGTTTTGGTATTTTTCCCCCAGTTCCCTGTAGGTATAGAAATGGTCTTTTCCACCTCCTCTGCATCGGGTTTCGGTGTCACATAATTATGTGGGGTTTTTGAAACCCAGAAGAACCTTGCACTTATAAGGGTCCGAACCCCCCCTTTCCCATCGGATTTCTTTTTCCTTCAGCATCAAGGCCCCCCCCGGTTTCGAGCATCATTTCATTTTCCCCCGAATGGAGCGGTTTCTCCGTCGGGGTTTTTTTTCCCCAAAGGATTCCACCTGTTTCAGCATTCCCAGCAACGTGTTTACCGATGCACTCCTTCACCACTTTGCACACGCCTGTTCTAGCAGTGTTCTTACTTTCCCACACCCCTCAAGGGGTGGACCTTCTGAATCAACTTGGGTTTTCATTTTTGTTTTTTAAAAGGGTCGCACAGTCAGTTTCCCTTTATACAGTTCGCCAATTCTTGGTTTACCCCCCACTTTTCCTTTTAGTTTAACTCTACACTTCGTTTGTTTTTTGTCCCACTCGTTTCCGACCCCCACTTTTTTTTATTTTTACCCCGTCCCCTCTCATTTAGTTTACCCTTAACCCCTTTTTTAAATCCTGCTCCTTTGTTTATTTTACTTTCACTCATTTTCGGCAACAATGAATTTAGTCAAAATAAAAAGAAGAACGGAAAATCAAACGGAGATGAGGTGCCGAAGAGCGCGGGTGGAAAAAGAGATAATTAAAAATGAAGAAACAAAGAAGACGGGATGAAACCCAATCTTACTTAAAAGAAAAAAGATTTGACACCTGACAAGAATGTCAGGGTATCGTCCCCAAAGAGAAACAAAAAAAAAGTATAATAACAAAGCAAGGGGAAAAAGGCAAGATGGGGGGAGGACAAGAAAGTCCTATGAACATGAATATCAGCTTCAAAGGCCTTAAATCAAGCAGACAAAGATCACCCCCCCAAACACTTCAATGAAGAAATAGGGAAGAGAAGAATAAAACAAAAGCTGGATAAATGTTGTTTTTTATTTGTTGTATCCGACGGGTTGACACAAAAAATCTATTCTGGTTTTTAGATAAACTGGTTCAAAGTCCAAATTTTGGGCTGATGGAAATATGGACTTGATTTTTGGGAAAAATTTTCCCCACAAAAATTTAGATACAGTAAACATTGAAGACATAATTAAATGACAAATTGAAGAAGAAATTAATAAAATTGAAACATAATTAAATGACAAATTAAGACAGAAATTAAATGACAACATTGAAGACATACTTTAAAATAAAACCATTAAGAAAAATAAAATGATAACATTGAAGACAGAAATTAAATGACAACATTAAGACAAAATTTAAAATGACAACATTGAAGACATAAATTAAATGACAACATTAAGAATGAAAAATGACAAATTAGAAAAAAAACAAATGAAAATTGAAGACAGAAATTAAATGACAAATTGAGGAAAGAAATCAAATGAAAAATTTTTGAAGACAGAAATTAAATGAAAACATTGAAGAAAGAAATAAATAAAAACATTGAAGAAAGAAATCAAATGACAACATTGAAGACAAAAATTAAAAAAACATTGAAGAACAAATTAAATGACATGTTAGACTGGTCAATAAAGTTGCGATGAAAAAAATAATCCCAGATATTTGATTTCATTTTTTCGTCAACTTTAAAAACTGTTTTTGTTTTGTGTTTTATCGTCATTTTTTGTTTAGTTTTTTCAACATTCTCATCTTATATTTTTTGAACGTTCCCTGCACCACTTTTAAACCCTTTGTATGGGCACCAATTTTCATCATTTAAACGTTAATTTTCATCATCATTATCAATTCTCATCATTGGGTTTCTGATCAATCTTTCTTGAACGTTTCCCTTTCAACCACCTAACCACTTTTGTGTTCATAGATCTGAGCCCAAGAGCATTTTACATTGTTGGGATTCGCCTACAAGTAGGGAACACAACTATTTCGAGACCTTTTTTTACTATAATCTTTTGATTTTAAACTACAAAAATACTAAAAAGAACAATAAAACAGAAGTAGATAAAAAAAGATAAACTATACAAAATACTTTCTAATAGAACAATATAATTATACACAAGTAGCAGGATAAACTAAAAAAAAATTTAATGGGGCAATAGAAGTAGATAAAACAAAGATAAACTATACAAAAAAACTTTTAATAGAACAATAACACAGAAGTAGATAAAAAAACAGATAAAACATACAAAATATTTCTAATAGAACAATAGAAGTAGATACAACAAAAATAAACTATAAAAATAATTTCTAAAAAACAATAAAAGAAGAGATACAAGCAACAGATAAACATAAAATATTTAAAGAACAAAACACAGAAGTAGATAAAAAAACAGATAAATATACAAAAAAACTTTCTAATAGAACAATAAAATATACACGTAAGGATAAAATAAAAAAAATACTTTTTAATGACAATAGAAGAGATACAACAAAAATAAACTATACAAAATACTTCAAAAAACAAAAAACAGAAGAGATACAAAAGATAAACTATACAAAATACTTTTAATAGAACAATAGAATAGATAAAAAAGATAAAATACAAAAAATACTTTTTTAAAAGAACAATAAAAAAGAGAAAACAACAGATAAAAATACAAAATACTTTCAATAGAAAAAGAAGTATAAAAAGTAGCAGGAAACTAAACAAAAAAACTTTAATGGAAATAGAAGTAGATACAAGAAAAGATAAACTATACAAAATACTTTTTAAAAGAACAATAAAAGAAGTAGATACAAAAAGATAAACTATAAAAAATACTTTCAAAGAACAATAACAAGAAGTAGATACAAAAAAATAAACTATAAAAAATACTTTTTTTAAACAAAAACAGAAGTAGAAAAAGAAAGATAAACTAAACACAATACTTTTTAATAGAACAAAACCGAAGTCGATAAAAACAAAAGATAAACACAAAAATACTTTCAATAGAACAATAGAAGTAGATACAAGCAACAGATAAACTATACAAAATACTTTCAAAGAACAAAACAAGAAGTAGATACAAGCAAAAGATAAACATATAAAATACTTTCTAATAGAACAATAACAAGAAGTGAAAAACAACAGATAAACTAAAAAATACTTAAAGAAAAAACTGAAATCGATAAACAAACAGATAAAAACACAAAATCTTCTAATAGAAAAAGTAGATAAAAACAGAAAACCATACAAAATACTTTTTTAAAAAAAATAAATAAAAGAGATACAAGCAACAGATAAAAATATAAAATACTTTTTAGAAAATAAATAGAAGTATAAAAAACAGATAAACATACAAATATTTTAATAGAAAATAACACAGAAGAGATACAAGAACAGATAAACATACAAAATACTTAATAGAAAATAGAGGTAGATCAAGCAAAGATAAACTATACAAAATACTATCTTTTAGAAAAAAATAAAAAGAAGTAATAAAAAAAAATATAACATACAAAATATTTTAATAGAAAAAACAAGAAGTAGATACAAACAGATAAAAATAAAATAATTTTAAAAAAAAAAAAAGAAGAGATACAAGCAGCAGATAAAAATACAAAATACTTTTTAATAGAATAATAACACAGAAGTAGATACAAGAACAGATAAAAACAAAATACTTTTTAATAGAAAAAGAAGTAGATACAACAACAAAATACTATACAAAAATCAAAGAACAATAGAAGTAGATAAAGCAAGGATAAACTATCAAAATACTTTAATAGAACAATAAACAGAAGTATATAAAAGAAGATAAACTGTACAAATGACTTTTTAATAGAACAATAAGCACAAGTAGATAAAAAGGAAAAAACACACAAAACTTTTTAATAGAATAAAAACACAGAAGCAGATAAAGCAAGATAAAATATACAAAATATTTCAATAGAACAAAAAAAAAGAGAAAAGAACAGATAAAAAACACAAAAAAACTTCTAAAGAACAAAGAAGAAACAAGAACAGATAAAAAAAAAAATACTTTTAAAGATAATAGAAGAGATACAAAAAGATAAACAAAAAAACCTTATAGAACAATAACAAAAGTAGATAAAAAACGATAAACTATACAAAAAAATTTCTAATAGAACAATAAAAAGATACAAGTAAAGATAAAAAAAAAATACTTTTTAATAGAACAATAGAAGTAGATAAAGAGGAAAAATATACAAAAATTTAAAAAACAATAAAAGAAGTAGATAAAGAACAGATAAACAAACAAAATACTTTTTAAAGAACAATAGAAGAGATACAAGCAACAGATATACTATACAAAAAACTTTTTAAAAGAACAATAGAAGTAGATAAAAAAACGGATAAATAAAAATATTTCTAATAGAACAAAAACAGAAGAGATACAAGCAGCAGATAAACTTTAAAATACTTTAATAGAACAATAAAAGAAGTAGAACAAAAAAGATAACTATACAAAATACTTTTGAACAATAGAAGTAGATACAAAAAGATAAACTATACAAAATACTTTCTAATAGAACAATAACACAGAAGTAGATACATGCAAAAGATAAACTATAAAATACTTTCTAAAGAACAAAAAAGAAGTAGATAAAACAGCAGATAAACTATAAAAAATACTTAAAGAAAAAAACAAGAAAAAAATACAAAGATAAAATTTTAAAAATACTTTCTAAAAGAACAAAAAAAGAAGTAGATACCAGAAACAGATAAATGACAAAATTTTCTTTAGAAAATAACACAGAAGTATACAAGTTTAAAATAACAAAATACTTTTTAAAAGAACAATAATAAAAAGTAGATACAACAGATAAAAATACAAAAAAACTTTAATAGAACAATACAGAAGTAGATAAAGCCAGATAAACTATACAAAAATTTTAAAAGAAAATAGAATAGATAAAGGAACAGATAAAATATACAAAATACTTTTTAAAAGAACAATAGAAGTAGATACAAGCAAGGATAAAATATACAAAAAACTTTCTAATAGCAAAACAAGAAGTAGATACAAGAAAGATAAACTAAAAAATACTTTAAAACAAAAGAAGTAGATAAAGCAACAGATAAACTATACAAAATATTTTTAATAGAACAATAAAAAGAAGTAGATAAAGCAGCAGAAAACAAAAAAAATTTTTAAAAGAAAATAACACAGAAGAGATACAGGGAAAGATAAACTAAACAAAAAACTTTTTAATGAACAAAAGAAGTAGATACAAGTAGAGATAAACATAAAAAAACTTTCAATAGAAAATAAAAGAATAGATAAAACAGCAGATAAACTATACAAAATATTTCTAATAGAACAAAGAATAAAACAAAAAAATAAACTATACAAAATACTTTTTAAAAGAAAAATAAAAGATACAAGCACAGAAAAGAAAAAAATTTTTTAAATAGAAAATAACACAGAAGTAGATACAAGCAAAGATAAACTATACAAATACTTTTTTAAAAGAACAAAACACAGAAGTAGATACAAGCCAGATAAACAAACAAAATACTTTTTAATAGAAAATAAACAGAAGAGATACAACAAAGATAAAAACAAAAATTTTTAAAGAACAAAGAAGTAGATAAAGCAAAAGATAAACCACAAAAACTTTAATAGATAATAGAAGTAGATACAAGCAACAGATAAACTACACAAAATACTTATAAAAAAAAACACAGAAGTAGAAAACAAAATGATAAACTATACAAAATATTTCAATAGAACAATAGAAGTAGATACAAGAAAGATAAACTAAAAAAATACTTAATAGAACAATAGAAGTAGATACAAACAGAAAACATCAAAATACTTTTAATAGAAAAAACACAGAAGTAGATACAAAAAAAAATAAAAACAAAAAAACTTTTAATAGAACAATAGAAGTAGATACAAGAAAAAATATACTATACAAAATACTTTCTAATAGAACAATAGAAGTAGATACAAGCAACGGATAAACTATACAAAATCTTTTAAAGAACAAAACAAGAAGTAGATCAAGCAGCAGATAAACTTTACAAAACTTTCAATAGAACAATAAACAGAAGAGATAAACAAAGATAATATAAAAATTTTTAATAGAACAATAAAGTAGATAAAAACAGATAAACTATACAAAATACTTTTAAAGAAAAAAAAAAGTAGATACATGCAAAGATAAAATATACAAAAATTTTTAATAGAACAATAAACAGAAGTAGATACAAACAGCAGATAAACATACAAAAAAATTTTAATAGAACAATAACACAGAAACAGATAAAAAAGATAAATTATACAAAAAACTTTTTAAAGAACAATAAACAGAAGAGATACGAAACAGATAAACTGTAAAAAAACTTTTTTTAGAAAAAAAAAGTATATAAAGCTGAGAAAACCATAAAAATACTTTCTAATAGAACAATAATGAAGTAGATAAACAAAGATAAACTATACAAAATACTTTTTAATTGAAAATAAAAAAAGTAGATAGAAGAACAGATAAACATACAAAATATTTAAAGAACAAAGAAGTAGATAAAGGGAAAGATAAACATACAAAAATTTTAAAGAACAAATAGAATAGATAAAAAAGGATCTATACAAAATATTTCTAAAAGAACAATAACAAGAAGAGATACAAAAAGATAAAAATACAAAATACTTTTTAATAGAACAATAGAAGAGATAAACAAAGATAAAAATATAAAAATTTTTAAAAGAACAATAACACAGAAGTAGATAAAAGATAAACTATACAAAAAAACTTTCTAATAGAACAAAACACAGAAGAGATAAGGCAACAGATAAACTAAAAAAATACTTTTTTTAAAAAAAAAAGAAGTAGATAAAATAGAGATAAACTATACAAAATACTTTCTAATAGAACAAAAAAAAGTAGATACAAAAAGCAGAAAACAAAAAAAATTTTAAAGAACAATAGAAGTAGAAAAAGCAAAGATAAACTATACAAAAATCTTTTTTAGAACAATAGGGAAAAGCAGCAGAAAAAAAGAAAAAAATACTTTTTTAAAAAGAACAAAAAAAGAAGTAGATACAAGAACAGATAAACTATACAAAATATTTCTAGAACAATAACACAGAAGTAGATACAAGAAAGATAAAATAAAAAAAATACTTTTTAATAGAAAAAAAACAGAATTAGATACAAGAAAAAAACTATACAAATACCCCTTTAAAGAACAAAGGCCCGATACAAGCAAAGATAAAATAAAAAAAAAATACTTTTATGAACAATAAACAGAAGTAGATAAACAGCAGAAAAAATACACAAAATTTTTAAAGAACAAATCCAGAAGTAGATACAAGAAATAAAAAACAAAATACTTTTTAATAGAAAATAAAAGAAGTGATACAAGCAAAGATAAACTATACAAAAATTTTTTAAAAGAACAATAGAAGCAGAAAAACAAAGATAAACTATACAAAATACTTAAAGAAAATAGAAGTAGATACAAGGAAAAAAAACATAAAAATACTTAATAGAACAAATCACAGAAATAGATACAAGCAGCAGATAAACTAAACAAAATACTTTAATAGAACAATAACAAAAGAGATACAAGCAGAGATAAAAATAAAAAAATTTTTAAAAGAAAATAGAAGTAGATACAAGAAAGATAAACTATACAAAATAATTTTTTTAATAGAACAATAGAAGAGATACAAGCAACAGATAAAAACAAAATACTGTCTAATAGAAAAAACACAGAAGTAGATACAAGAACAGATAAACTATACAAAAACTTTCTTTAGAACAATAACACAGAAGTAGATACAAAAATAAACTACAAAATACTTTTTTTGAACAATAACACAGAAGTATATAAAGCAAAAAGATAAACTATCAAAAAAACTTTTTAAAAGAACAAAAACAGAAGTAGATAAAGCAGAGATAAAAAAAAAATACTTTCAATGAACAATAAAAGAAGTAGATACAAGCAACAGATAAACTATACAAAATATTTTTAAAGAACAACAGAAGAATAAAGAAAAGATAACTAAAAATATTTTTAATACAACAATAACACAGAAGTAGATAAAGCAACAGATAAACTATACAAAATATTTTTAATAGAACAAAACACAGAAGAGAACAAGAAACGAAAAATATAAAAAATCCCCAATAGAACAATAAAAGAAGTAGTTTTAAAAAAGATAAACATACAAAATTTAAAGCAAAAAAGGATACGAAAAGAAAAACAAACAAAATAAGAAAACAACTCTGAAATGCACGCATTTCTCCAAAAGAAGCAAACCCCCACGACAGAACACAATAAACAAACCTTATCGACAGAAAAAATGCCAAAAAGGTCAAAGGAGAAATTTAATAAAATTTTAAAAAAAAAGAAAGTTTCAAACACACACAACAATAAAAAGGGTACAAAAATGTAAACCCAATACAAACTCAACCACAGATTCCAAAGCAGAGTCCTAACTGGAAACGAAAAAGCCTTTGACTGATCCAACAAATCACACAGAGTCGAATTTTGAGAAACTAAAAAGGACATCATATTTAAACATTCAAAACCCCATCAATGAAAATGGGGAAAAAAACAAAACAAATGAAACACAAAAAAAGAAAAAAGAAAGAAACAAAAAAAATTAATGAATATATAACTGATATAAAGAATAAATACATATATAGATTAAAATGGGTGAGAAAGTACAAAAAATAGTCCCCACTTTTACTTTTTTAAACGAACGAAACCAATCTAGGAGAACGCAGAAGAAAATCTAAAATTTGGTTTATAACTGAGGCAGAGGGTGCCTTTTTTTAGAGAATCTGAAAACCCAATCTAGTGAGAACGCAGAAGACAAACTGTATAGCGTGGTTTAATAATTAGGCAGACCTGCGTTTATTAAGAATCTAAACCCCAATCTAGTGAGAACGAAAAAAGACAAACGTGGCGTGGTTGATAATCTGAGACAGACGGCTGTTTTTATTAGAGAATCTGAAATCCCAACCTAGTGAGAACGTAGAAGACAAACGATAGCGTGGCTAATAATCTGAGGCAGACTGCTGCCTTTATTAGAGAACTGAAATCCCAATCAGTGAGAACGCAAAGATGAAGAAAGAAGAGACTTATAGAACGGATGTTTGGGGTTGTTATAAACATTGTCATTCGTCGCTTCTGCTTTTTATTATATCACAATATAGATAGAAGAAATATATCGAGATAAACAAAGCAAGTTTTATGGAGAGTTTTGACATAATATACAAATGTTTATACAACAAGAAACAAAAATTCAGAGTTATGTGTCCTGAGACAACACAAACCAAATAAACTACAGATTATACAATGAAACAGGATAACTTTTGCCATTATCCACACCGGGTGCCCCTAGTTGGTTTTATTGTTTCACTTACGTGAATATTTGAATAAATAACAGAAATAATTGTCAGTTTTTGTTATTGGCTGTCTGGTTGTATAATATTTATTTTTTTATTGGGACACATTGTCTTTATTCTTTCCATCAATCATCATCTTCATTGCGTAATTCATTTCATCATTTGTTTAGTTGACAGATCGTCTCCACGCACGTCACATCAAAAGTCCATCCGTTCTCAGATCAGTACTGAACTTCATCAAGAAATATAACAAATTAATTGACCACGTAAGCAGATTATCAACAGACAGTGACTCAAAATGTAATGTTTTCATACTTTTGACTAAGATTAAAGTGTGGTTTCCCAAGTTGATCACGGACAGGAAGTGAGGGCTCTAAAACTAAATGGTTCACTCTTATACACTTAAACAAACTCCGAGCAGTTCTTATTCGAAATGATTTTATGTTTTAATAAGTTTTTGTACCAACTTGTTTTTTCTGCCGAAATAAGATTTTTTCCCATTGAATTTGTAAATTCAAAATTTCTTTAAAAAATTTACACAAATATTGATTTTTTTACTTATGTTGACATTATTCTCCAATTTCTGTTAAAATTTAAGTATTTTTTTGTTTATATTTCCACTGTCAATGTTTTTGTGGTTATATTTCACTGTCAATGTTATTGTGGTTATATTTTCACTGTCAATGTTTTTGTGGTTATATTTCCCACTGTCAATGTTATTGTGGTTTATTTCTACGCAAGTTATTGTGTTTATATTTCACTGTCAATGTTATTGTGTTTATATTTTCACTGTCAATGTTATTGTGGTTATATTTCACTGTCAATGTTATTGTGTTTATATTTCCATCAACGTTATTGTGTTATATTTCTACTGCCAATGTTATTTGGGGTTTTATTTTCACTGTCAATGTTATTGTGTTTATATTTCACTGTCAACGATGTTTTATATTTCTCACTGCTAATGTTATTGTGTTTATATTTCTCACTGTCAATGTTATTGTGTGTAGTGGACAGTGCTGTTATAAAGCTGTGGGAAAGGGAACGTGTTTTTCTGTTTACTCTTTGAAATTGACATTTAATTCTTAGAGAAAGGGGGAAAAAGGTTTTTGGGAGCGTGGTAGTCATTCTCATTTTTAATGGTGACGCTAATTGAAAAAGTTTTAGAACCACTGATTTAGCTAAACAGATGTTGTTCGTCAAGAATAGGTAAAGAAACATAAAAACAACTAGTTACATAAAACAAGAACATAAATTATGTCAATGTATAACTTATGATTACGTGTCACATATTAATATTCTATAATGAGATCAGGAACACGTATATAAGTATTATGATCAACAGAGATCAGTTATCTCCTCACGATTAGTGAAACTCTACTGGTACGTGCAGACCAAGAAACATGAAGATAGCTCTAATTTTCTCCCACCCCTCGTGATGTTCCCTTTCTGAAGTATATCGTCTGTTCTGTCAGGTTACAAAAACCCAACTGTATGGTAGTAAGATGTGACCACATATGAGATAAGAAATCGCTCAACACCTTCCACGTGGATTTCAGGCGAATATACAACATTCGATCGCAGCACTCTTCAATAAAACCCTTTGGACAATGCTGGCGTTCAAGGGGTACACCTGGAGTAAACCCACGTCTGAGAGGCTGGGACACGTGCCATATGAGCGATGGTAAAATAAAATAGAATATTCTGTATGACCAATTGAAACTGGTACTAGACAGGGGCGGCTGAGAAACAACGCTTCATTGCCACCTGAAGGTGATCTAACCTCATGAACATAGACAAAGAAAGTTGTGAGATTAGCAACTGACAAGCAAGCATGCATAAAGGTAGTGGGGAGAAAGTAGGGTGGAGGTGGCTTAAAAAGAAACAAAGAAAAACATCATTACAGAGGCAAAATAGAGGGCAGAGAGATCATCCTATGTATCAGTCTAGACTTGGGGCAAAGTTGCAAGGAAACAACGGCGCGCCGGGTAGTGAGCTGGCACCAAACCCGTCCTTACTCAAAAGTGGTGACCAACAGACGGAGTTCCGGTCTGATAAAGGGGGGGTGCCGGGAAAAATACTCGGGGCAAGTAGAGATGCAAAGGAGACACGCTAGATGAGATCCGCTGCAACACAGACGAGCGAACCCCAGAGTGGCCTACAAAGCTCGTCTCCGCCAATGGGAAAGCTCTAATGATAAACGTGGAAATGCTGGGGAAAATCGAGCTCTGCATGCCTCTCTGAGCCCTCTTGAGCCGATGAGTATGTTTGGGGGTCGAGTTGAACTGTTCGAGGACAACATATAGCCGAAAATGGGTCCAAATCTCACGGATGTGGGCGCACTTAAGTATCGAAGAGACGTTGACCACGTCCTTGGAACCCGTAAAATTTGAAACCGTGGTGCTTTTCCGCGCCCCCCTGAGCCGATGAGTATGCTATGAGTCGAGTGAACGTGAGTGGGAAACGGACAACCTTGGCAAATGTGAGTACGGTGGGAATTTACGGAAAGGGTGAGGTAGGCACCAGACAGAACGGGACGCATATAGGGTGATGGAGGCCCCAGGGGCGAACCCAGACCCATCCCAGGGTCGGGGGGCCCTTGAACGCCAGGCGGGAACAGCAGAGACAAATTTAGCACGATTGGGAAAAACGGAGGTAATGAAGCTGGCACCAGGGCGAGGGGCACGCGGGAAGATGTAGGCGGAAGAGGCAAGGAAGCGAGGCAGGCACGAGGGGGCGTCCACCTGAAGTGCAGAACCAATAGAAAACCCAGCAGAGGTAAAGCCAGAGGGGTTTCCCTGCATGGAACTACTGTTGCCTTGCAGTTTATTGGGACAATCAAAGGCTAGCGGAGAAACCTACAACACTGGGCGGGAAAACAAACCAGCAGTCCATTAACAAGACTGTTATTTCTGGGCAGATGACGCTCATCAGCCCGGGAGAGCAGGTCGTCTACGGGGCGCCACCCTTTAAATACAAGCACCTGCGTCTTGGGGTTTTAGCTGGGAACAGCAAAGCAAAAGGCTAGCGGAGAGCGAACGTGCAAAACGCTGGTTGAAACCGAACACACCACCGAATGATAAAAACTTGAACTCCAATTGGTACTGAAGGTGTGACGTACATCCCGTTCTGATGTTTGGCTGCTTATATATCACGATAAAATGATAACACCGGCATAAGAACGATCGCGGGAGAGAGAGAAGCCTAGGTTCAGTTTTTCCTGCAGCAATTGTTGTAAAGATTGCCACTCTAGAATACACAATTAAAACCACAAGAGACGTTGTGTTTCAGCACGGAACAAAATGGTGACACAAAACTTATTGTCTCCTGAGAAAAAGAGACCAAATGTTGATATCTGTTTGTTAACGAAACAGTATTCGAATATTAACTCTCTCTCGCGATCCCCGCTAGACTGTTGATAAGATTACCTCATAAATTCTGCTATTGTTTTTAGGGACTCTGTCCACGGCCTTTCTATAGTGGCCAATTAACTTAATTTTTAATTGGGACCTGAGCGGATACATGAGGCAGAGGTTCGACAATTTTCAAAAGGATTATTATTCTTCTGTATTACTACTATTGGATTAGTTAGTCTGTTAATTATTGTATAATTATAATTAAATAGTTATAATTTAAAATTATCTTCCTTAAACCAAAAAACGATTGAAATTATTTTATGTATTTTAAATTTTAAAAAGCCCCTTCTTCAGTAAACATAACTGTTGTCAGTGTTGTAAACATAACAAAATAACGATGTCTAGCTAGTAAGTAATGTGTACCAAAATGTAGATCAAATTACCATTATAATTATATGTGTATAATTTAACACTTACCTTCTTTAATAAACATAACAAAATAACAATGCCTAGAAAGTGTTTGTACGAAATGTAGACAAGGAACATATTCTATTGTATAATTGTTGAAAGCACCAGCTATAGGACTCAGTATTAAAATAGATCAAGACATGTCTTTTACTGTTCACCAAAGGAATTTTCCCATAGATAAGAGCCCCTTTAACTGGCCTGTAAAATAGTGGAAAATTGAGAGATGGTTTCATGTCGAGAACCTCTTGTGCATGCAAATCATACAAAAATTTAGAAGAGCACCAACTATTGACTATTACATGACAATAGCACATGATAATTTTGGTTGAAGCAATTAGTTTATCATCCACAAAACAAGCATAACAACAGTTTTGTAGAGAAAACACTAATTCTCGCTGAACAGTTGCATCTGGTCAGAACTAGAGATAACAGAAAATGGTATAGCAATAACACTAGGTTTACATTTATGAATATTAAATTGAATGATCTTTTCCTCACATCATCTGGGTATGAAGATTGGTTCTAGTAAGAAAACTTGGAGATTGCACAAATTGTAACACCAGTTACATGAAATTCTCATTAGAACAGTACTAGTTCGGAGCCCCAAAATAAATATTATTGTCATGGTTCCAACATTTTCCTCAACAAAAGATATAAAACAGGGATGTTTGCAAAAGTTCAGAAGCTGCTTCTTCACAAAAAGGAAAGGAGCAAAATTGAGTAGATAAATATATTTGTGAATGTTTAGTTTATGTGCTAATCAATCTGGGGGTGATTCAGATGGATGAAATTTAGTTAAAGCTGCACTGAATTAAACTGGAGGAAATGATTGTCACAGCATTTTTTTTTCTTTTTATCCTGTATCACTAGGATCTTATTTTGAATAAATGTCAAATGTCGAGACTATTGATCCATTGATATAATGATCAAAAGTTGCAAGTAGACTATTGACTCATTCGATATAATGATCGTGTCATAGACTATTGATCTCTTCGATATAATGTATCGGTTGTCGAGACTAGATCCATTGACATAATGTATCAAAGTTGTTGGGAGACTATTGATCCATTGATATAATGTATCGGGTTAAAGGGAGACTTTGATCCATTGATAATGTATCAAAGTTGGTATGTAGACTATTGATCCATTTTGATATAATGCAAAAGTTGTCGTAGATATTGATTTTATTCGATATAATGTATCGTTTTTGAGACTTTGATCCCCATCCGACATAATGTATCAAAAGTTGGTATGTAGACTATTGATCTCATTCGATATAATGTATCAAAAGTTGTCATGTAGACTATTGATCTCCTTTGATATAATGTATCAAAAGTTGGTATGTAGACTATTGATCCATTCGATATAATGTATCAAAAGGCTATGTAGATTTGATCTCATTTGATATAATGTATCAAAGTTGTCAGGGAGACATTGATCTCCTTGACAAAAATGCAGCAAAAGGTTGTCAGTGACTATTGATCTATCTGACATAATGTGTAAGTTTGGGATGTAGACTATTGATCTCCTTTTGACATAATGTATAAAAATGGTGTTTCATTCAACTCACACATTTATAGATAGGGGGGGACAAGACCATCACAAAATCTCACTGTTCTCTGTTCTATCAATCTAGTTGTTAAAGGATACATCTGAATATAAAGATGTTCTGCCACGACAAACCAGAAGGAGATTGTCATACAAATTGTAACTGCAGCTATTTAAAATTCCTAAGACAGTACTGCATGTGTCTGTGGAGCTCAAAAAATAAATACTTTGTCTGCGGTTCCAACATTTTCCTCAACAATTATAGAAAATAAGGAATGATCAATGAATGCCTCAAGCTGCTTTTCACAAAAAGGGGAAAATAGAAAATTCAGTAGTAGATAAATATATTTGAGTAATACTGTTTAGTTTAAGTGCTAATCAATCTGTGGTGATGTGCAAACTTGTGACTGACTTATTCATGGATTACTGATAAGTGATGTTAACTTATGCGCTAATCAAACTGTAAGTAAAAATGTGGGTTACTTATTCATTGATAACTGATGAGAGACTACCATAAGCTGGGTGTAAGTACACTAGTAATCATATAAATTACTCCTCATTCTGTATTTAAAAATTTCCTTTACTCTAAAGTATTCTGATAAAAAAGACTAAAATAGTAGTAGAGAAAAACTATAAATACTCATCATAAAACTTTCTTTTGTAAAACACATGCATCCAACAAGTTCAACATCTGCAAGATGTATTGTCTAGATCCGGGGTTTCAATAGTAACAGACAATAGTAAGTCTGTGAGAATACACCGCCTCAGCCTGTGACGTCACATGGCGATATTGCCGTCTGCGCTGCGGCTATTATAGAGAAGACCGTGCCTGTCCCTCCATACAGCTTCTCATTTTTCTCGTATTTTCAGGCTAGATTTGTTTCAGTCGTGCCAGTGGTTGGCAATCTTGCAAAGGGGCCTGCCGTCATGTCCGCCTTTCGCAGTGGCAAGCCGTTGTGCCAATTTTAAATGTGGTGTGGTCGGAGTCTGTTATACGGTACTGAGGCGGGAAAATAACAACTTGTTCGCAGGACAGACCATAACCAACTTTGGGGGTTGAGTGTAGTCTTGCAACCACTTTCTATATCGCGAATATTCTTCAAAGAAGTCACACTGAATCGAGAACATATTTTTATTCTCTTTGTATTCCGTTTTTTTCTTTTTTTTGAGGCTCCATATCCCCCATTTGTTAACAACTCTTTGTTTTGTATGGTTCGAGCAAGAGGTTTTGATTGGTTTATTTGAAAAAGGTAGGCAAACCCCCCATTTCAAAAAGTTTTTATTTATAGAGCGGTTTGAAACCCCCTTTTGCCCGCCTTGTAGATGCAGTGGTGTTTTCTTTTTTTCCCTGGGGGCCCCGGGGCACCCAAAAACGGACCCAAGTCCACTCCAGAAGAGAAACCCAAAATGTTTTTTTTTATCCAGGGGTGTTTTTCCCATAAAGTTAGATCTCAGAGTTGAAAGTTTAGAAACCACTTTTTTCTGAAATTTTTTGTTTTTTTAAACCAAGCCCCATAGAAGAAAAATGATTCCCGTTTTAAACATCTGTTCTTTTCCCCATTGGTAATCTATTTGTATCTTTTTTGTGTCCTTTTTTTTTGGTTTACCCTCATTATTTTCAAGCTCGGCATCGGAGGCCCTCCGTCAGGAACCCAAAACTTTTTTTTCAACCTCATGTTTAGTTTCCCCCGTACATTGTTTGGTTTCTTTCATTCTTTTCTTTTATTTTCGTCCCATTTCCTTTTTTACCTTGTCTTCTCTTTTAGTTTACCCTCCTCCACTCTCGTTTAGTCTTTCCCCCCCCTTTGATGGTTTCCCCTTTGTCCTCCCCATTTACATCGTCACACCTGTTTAGTCTATCCGGGTCACACCTTTGCTTTAGTTTCCCCCTTCCCCCACATTCCGGTTAACACTATTTTCCAGTGTAAAACAGCCAAAACAGGTTAATGAAGGGGGAAAAACCAAAAAGAATTTTAAAGGTCATTTGGCTAAAACAAAAAGGGTTTAAAAAAAGGGGGGTAAAACAAATTAAAAAAAGAAAAAGTTTAAAAGGTTGGGAAACGACAAGAATGTCCTGGTATCGATCAAAGAGCCACAAAAAGTATAATGAATACAAAGGAAGGGGGAAAAACGAAAAGATGGAGCAACGGCGCAAACACCCTACAAAATGAATATCAGTAAAAAGTGACAAAAGCTCACAAGATCACTACCCCACTCCCAAACTTCTATAAAGAAGAATAGGGAAGAGAATAAGAAATTTGTGTTTATTTTTCCCTCGATATTTTTTTCGTTTATTTTACTCGCATTTTCTCTCTCGTTTATTTTACCCTGACTTTCCGGTTCCCCCTTTGAAAATTCACCCGTTTTTTCTTCGCACTTCTTTTGTTTAGTTTATCGAATCTTTTTTGTTACTCGCCCCCTTCTTTCGTTTGTTTACCTTTGTAATCCTCTCGTTTATTTACCCTGTCCCCTTCTCTCGTTTAGTTCACCTCGACACTCCCCTTTGTTTAGTTTTTTTGTCATCTCTCTCGTTTAGTTTAGACCAAAAACTTTCTCCCGTTTATTTTACCCTCGCCCCTGTTTTGTCTCCCCGCCCCCTCTCTCGTTTGTTTCCGAACTCTCTTTTTATTTACCCCACACCTACCGTTTAAATCCTCGAACTTTTTCGTTTTTATTTACCTTTTTTCTTTTTTGCCCCCCCCCTCCTCTGTTTACTTTATTTTTGCACTTCTTTTTTATTTAGTCCCCTTCTTTTTTAGTTATTTGAACTGCCTGTTTAGTTTTTTTTACGTCCTTTCCCCCGTTTAGTTTAGACTGAAATCTTTCTCTCCGTTTAGTTTACCTCGACAGTTTTGTTTAGTTTCCCCCGACATTTCCCCTCGTTTAGTTTACCCTCGATACTATCCCCCCTTTTTAGTTTATCCTCGTCACCCTCTCTGTTTAGTTTATTGACCCCTTCTCGTTTATTTTTACCCTCGCACTTTCTCTGTTTAATTTACACTGAAACCTCTGTTTAGTTTGCTTACTTTTTATTTAGTTTGAAAAATCTTCAATGTTCCCCACCTCTTGTTGATGTTGGTCCCCTTTTTTATTAAGCAGTTTTTCCCAACCAAAGATACCCCTATAAAGATTAAAGAAATATAACAAAATATCAACTTTTACTGTTTATAAATTTTTGAAGAATTATCTAGAAAAACCAAAGTAAATGAAATTTGGAGGGGAATGTTGTAGGGAAGTTTGGGAGAAATACTTGAATGAAAAAAAAGGATGGTAGATGAAAAAAATTTTGAAATAGAAAAGGAAAAATGTCAGATAATTGTTGAGATAATTTTTTGTTTCCGTTTCTATAACTTGATGATGCTAAATGTTTTTTTTTTATTTGTTTTCCTGACAGGTTGATATGTCAAAACAGGGCATTTTTATCCTGTAGAAGAGGCATTGGGTTAATCTACCAAGGGTGACTGTGTTTACCAGACCCCCTTTGAAATAATTTTTAAAAAAAATTTAAAAAAGGGGAAAAAAAGAAGAGAATTTGAGAATAATTTGAATAGCAGAAAGAATTAAAAAAGGGGGAATGAAAAGGAAATTTTAAAAATTTGAATGAAGAAGAGAATTAAAAGAGGGGGGAATGAGGCAGAAGCAGAATTAGAATAATTAGAATAAAGGAGAATTAAAGAAAAGGGAATGAGGGAGAAAGAATCTGAAATAATTTGAAAGAGGGCAAATTTGAAGAATAATTTGAAGAGGCAGAAAGGATTGCATAATATTTGGGAAAGGGGGAAAGAGAATAAGGAAAAAAAAGTGACAACAAAAGAAAAAAACAAAAGACAACATTGAAGGAAATGAAATGACAAAATTTAAGAAAAAAAAAAGACAAATTGGGGTGTTAAACATTAAGAAAAAATGAAATACAAATTAAAAGAACAAAAAATTTGGAAAAAAATGCAATGACTTGTTGACTGGTCAAAAGTTGTCCAAATGAAAAAATAAACCAGATATTTGATTTCATTTTTTTTGTCAACAAAAAAAGTTTTTTTTGTTTTTTTGAAGTGTTTATTCAAAATTTCATCTTCGCCTGAACGTTCCATTACCCCTTGAAACCATTTTTTGTGTGGTTATCATTATCATCACATTATCGCCATCATCATCATCATCATTACATTTTCATCATCATCATCATTATCATCATCTTCACATTCATTGAGCCATGCTGATCAATCTTTTTTTGACGCTCCATATCAACCACTTGTTTAAACCCCTTTTTTTTGTTGTGATTAATCTGGTTTTTAAAGGGAGACATTTTGTTATGCCCTACAAAAGGGCAACACATTTGATTCCCGGAGTCTTTTTATTTCTACATTTAATTTTTTTCCCTTGTCACACGTCGCAGCCTTTCCCTTTCCCCTTTTTGACCCGGGAGAACCAACTTTTTTCTAATTTACAGTGTTTTTTGACCCCTTTTGTAAAATTTTGAAGTTTGTATCCAAGCTTTTTTGGGCATAGGAAGTTTGAGAACGGCCAGCCCGGGAATGGGCAAGGAGGTGATTTTTGAAAGGGGGGGTTTTTTGGGGTGGGAGGCGAAGAGGAATTGTTATTAAGACAGACCAAATTTCCCGTCGCCTTTTGTACTGAGGATGGCTTTGTCCATTTGTTCAGGCCCCCGGGTGGTTGTTCTGGTTAATGATCCGGATCAGTCAGGAGTCGCCCCCTTTTTAGAGTTTGTCGGCAGTTCGCTTCCACTTATATTAATTTATGGATCCATTGAATGACGGGGTTTGAGGACGCGCATTATCGAGGGGCGCTTTTAGCCTTCACCTGTTTTGCCTACGCTATTGATGCCGTGATGACCAATATAGCATCGGGGGGTAATCACGACCATTGGAGTGGGGTTTTTCCCCGGACCCTTTCCCCCTATTCTTATTTCCCCCGCTTCTGCTCAGTAGTTTTCAGTACTTGCCCGGGGACCGCCCGCATTTTTTTGGGGGGCACCCTCCTCCAAATCGGATTGGTTCCTGGCACCCGTTGAAATGAATTTTGGTTTGGGGGAATTGTTTTTGGGCTTTTTCAAAAAAATTTTGTGGATTTTTTAAGCCCATTTTTTTCTTTGGGGCATTTTGTTTTTCCCCCCAGGCACCAATCAGTGCCGGTTGGTTTCCTTTTCCAGGGAACCGAGGTCTGGGCACGCTTTTTGGGGATTCAAAGGCTTGTATTCCCCCCCTTCTTTTTGAGTTGTTCATTCCTTCATAAGGGGGGGGGAACGACCCTTTGCTAAACCAAGACCTTTTTTTTTCCCTTGGTCCAATTTTGGGGGGCCCCAAAGTTTTTACCCATGGACTTATGACCCCGTTTAAAGCGATTTCACAGTTCTGACCGTTCACTTTTGGAATTTTTTATTGATCAATCCCCCGCGCAATGCCCCTTGGTCGCACTCACCAAAAGGGTTTTTAAGAATCTTTGTTTTTCCCCGAGCTCCAAATTTTTGCATATCGTGTCTGTGTCTCACTTTTTCCGTAGCATTTTCAATTTGAGGCACCCAAATCAATTTTCTGAGTGAGACCCTAGGAGTTGGGGTCTTGCTTTCTGGATGATCTTGCAACTTTTTAAACTGAATTTTGAACCTGGTTGTTCTGGGGGAACACAGGGAAGTGGTTTAGACGGTTTTATGTTTATATTCCACTTTTTTACCACGCTTTCCCCTTAACGAGTTTGTAGTCGATTTGTTGCTATGGGATTGATTTTCTTTTTTCATATTGACAGGTACTGGCAACATGACAGAGTATACTGCCTAGGATGGGCGTCAGACAAAGATTGGAAAGAGTTGGGACACCTCCAGACCCCGCCAATGTGCATGCAGGAAACCCCAAATGAAATTTTCTGTTCTGTTCCCCAGGATCTATCGCCAATTTAATTTTCCCTTTTTGTGAGGTTTAGCCAGCTTTTTGTGGGGAAAGTTTCCAATTACCAAAAGAGGCCTTTTTTTCCCCGGAAACCATCCCCGATTTCCCAAGGAAAGTTTCGATTTTCGTAGATGGTATTTGAAAACTTTTGGGAAAAGAGAAGCCTTTTTTTCGGGGCCGAAAGTTTTTTCCCCCGTTCCCATGGTTTCCGTGGCCCGGGGGAGGTTTTTTGGTCGAACCCGCGGCGGTATTTTTGCCGGGGAAACCCAACAACCTTTTCCCCAAATTCCCCCACAAATTAACCCAGAGAGCTTTTTCCTGGACCAAGTTCTTAAACATCTATTTGTGACCATCCTTTCCCGGGGGCGTCTGAGCTTTTAGCCCCTTTAAAGCCCTTTCAATTTTTTAAAGTGAATGCCGTTAGGGGATTTTTTTCAATGTTTAAGATCCCTTTTTACCATGTTTCCCGATCCGCTTTCATTATTGCCATTTTTTTCCTTTTTTTGATCCTTTTTTCA